>VWPU01019988.1:0-24121 GCA_013398955.1 Callaeas wilsoni
CTGTCCAGCCAGGCAGCGCTCGGAGCGCCGCCCGCTCCTCCCGGGGCCGGGGGCGAGCGGAGCCGGGGACGCCTCCGGCACCGCCGCGCTCTGGGACACCCGCGCCGGGGCAGGGGCGGCGGCGGGGAGCGGCGATCCAGGGAGCGCTGCCCGCCCCGAGGACTCGGCGGCGTCCTGAACGGAGGTGACAGGGGGTCACTGCCCCGGGAGAGAAGCCCTCCCTGCCTGCGTGCCCGGCGGGGTAACCGGAGCTCCCGAGTCAGCCCTGCCTGGAAGTTGGAGAGCTCTGCCGTGTCCCCTTTAGAGAGGCGCGCGACACGCTGCCCAGCGCTTCCCCTCGCCAGGGCTCTGTGTGAAGCGGGACCCTTCCTCGCGTGTCTCGGGTTAGGCTTTGTCCCTTAGGACACAGGGTTTCTGGTTCTGCCCGAGTGAAGCTGCTGCCGCTCACTGACAGAAGAGCTGGCTCGGAAAGTATCTCTACTGTCACAAAACCACCTCGGGATATGGGGATTTCTTCCTCCGGCTGGGGGTTTGCCTCGTAGGCTGGCGTTATTTGATTCTTCTCTCTCTCCATCAACTAATGGTAAGAGCAGATGAACCCTGAAATTGCATTTGCAGTTGCTCCTTTCCAAAGATAGAATGAGCAACACAAAGCACTTCTCTTCCCCAAGCTATAATTTTTTTTGCCAAACACATTCTTCCAAACTGTAATATTTTATCACATTTTCTTCATCTGTTCTGTAAAGGTTTGTGCGCATTTAGACTGTCAATCACTTTACAGGCAAACATTTTATATAGCAGATCTCGTGTAATACTGAACCACAGACCACCTGATAGTGTTACAGAGATGTCACTGATGAAACCTGCGTTCCAGAACTAGAGCTTCTTGCTAACTTTGTTGTTTAATGATTGTGTACATACAAGTTAAAATGTCTTCACTGACCACAGCAAAACAAGAGATGGTTTCCACTTCTGCAGAACTGGTCCTGTTCCACAAAGTTCCGTGTGGTGCCAAATAATAAATGCTTAAAATGTCAAGTTTTAAAGAAATGCCTTGCCTGCAAAATAGTAAGTACATTGCAAGTCCTCTAGTGAAACAGAAGAAAATTGTAACTGTGATCAGTTGTGGTTCCTGACACAAACTTTGCCCTCACAGATAATTGTGAAGGCAAAGTTTGTGTCAGGTAAAGCTTTTATGATGAAAGGTGAGAACAGACAGTTTATTAGGGATTCAAGAAAAGAGTTGTTAGCTGAAGCTACGTTTGATCTTTTTATTAACTGTGTGGGTTCTTCGGAGAGGAGATTTTGTTTTATCATTTTAGTGTGTTCCTCTAATTTGCAAAGAAGAGCTCTGGTCAGTGTCTCCAGATGATGATAGGCAACCTGTGTTTATGTGTTTGGACACATAGTTCATGGCCCATCTCTGTAAGCCAGTTGTACATGCAGGTATGGTGAGCTAAGCCTCTTTTTTGGGAAATAAAGTTCACGTCAGGCGGTTGGTTTCATGGGAATACATTCCCATTGAAAGGCACTACTGCACCATACAAACTCATTTAAGCGGAATTCTGCAGAGTTCAGCTGTAGTTCATTAATCCACTTTTAAAGCACTTGTGAAATATGCATTGTGGGTGCTTTCTCTACTATTAATTTAAAAGTTGAACTGGAGAGAAGCTTGAACTTGTACTTCCTTTCAAGTTTTATTCTAAAACACAATAAAACAGACCCCATGAATTGTTTTTTGGTAATGCCATTTGATGTTCAAGAGCCTTGCTCAAATTTATCCAAGTGCTGGCATCTATTGCTAGTTTAAAAAAAAGTCTGACTGCCATTCTGTAGTCATGTTTCAAGGAGCAAAAGAACTTAAAAAAAAGGAGAGAGAGGATTATACTTCTTAATTTGGTGAGAATACCACATCTACTTCTGGTTCATTAATTCTGATTCAAATTGAAAGAAATATGTAATTTCTTTTCATTTCAGACACTGTCTAGATGATAAAATAGACACTGTCTTCATCATTGGCTTTGCAACCACAGAGGGTTGCATTGTCTATTTTACAGTGATAAATGAGGAATTGTTGAAGTACTGGAAGTTGTGTATAGTTAACTGGTCTTTAAATAATTAAAAACTAAATAACACCGGCTTCACTGTATGCAGTGCTCCTAATGAACCTTAAACTGTTCTTTCTGTATTACTGTGGCTTTTCTTTTTCTGTCAAGGCCTCCTCTTGCCCAGCTTTTTTCCACTTTTTAAAAAGATTAATGGGAATTTAAGCAAATTGTAGGCAGAATCAGGATTTCCCAGCTGCATCCAACCAAGCTCAGTGAGTGGAAAATCCCATGAAACGTCTCCTGTTGAAGAGCTGTGCTTTGGAGACAGCAGCTCTGCATCTGCTGCAACAGGGAGATGGGAGACAGGCCCAGCTTGGCGAGGAGGACAGCCAGCCGCTGGCCATTTGGTGGGTCCTTCGTGTGGAGCATTGACTTCAGTGTAGAGGTGGCATTGGGGTGTCTCCAGGGTTGGGCAGCAGCTGGCTGAAGGGGCTGCTTGGTTGAACAACCTTAAGCATTGTAGCCTAAATTCTGCCTGACCGCAGCGGGGCTTTGGCCCTGGAAAGTCCTGCTTGGCTGGTGGTTGTGTCTCAGAGCTGCTGAAGGCAGTGAAGCACCACGGGTGGCTGGGCATGCCCCAGCTGCCTGTTTTGCGGCTCTGAGCATTCCCACAAGGATTGCTGTCCAGGAAGGTATTACATCACATGGATGATCTCGGTGTGGCGGGTCCAGTTTGGGAATTGCAGCCCAGGGGGGTACTGGAAGGACTAGGAAGAGTGTGGTTTGACTGCTTTTCCTCAGGCCTGAGACACTTTACCTTCCATGTGACAGCCTCTGCTCAGAGCACTGATCCAGTGGGTGAGACAGCGATGAGACATGAATGGGACATGGGATAGCTGCCTCAACCCAAGAAAATCTGTCTTTCCTCCTCCCATGAGCGTGCTCCCAGTGACTCGTTTTGACTTGCTGCCCTTCTTGTTGCAGCTGTGTGATGTTGTGCAGAAGGGACACAGAACTGCACTGCAGTCCCTCTTCATTCTGCGATGAGGGTGCTCACCCGGGGAGTGAGATCCTGAGGCTTGGTTGTTCGGGTTCCATGGTAAAGCAGTCACATCCCTTTCTTTGTAAACCATTCACAGGAAGGGATGCTGGCTCCACACGGATGAAGGTTTCATCTATAATGTCTACAGAAGTAATTTCAGAGATATACCTGTCTTCAGTGTTTTCTGTTGTCTAAAGTAGCTCTTAGTTGGTATCTGAGATAGGCTTCTGGATTCCTCTGGGAAGACCAGCTCCAAAACTTTCTAGGTATATACAACTTTTTTCTATCAAGTAACTTAAGACAAAAGTCCAGGAGCCATTGTTGCCATCACCTAATGTGATTTCCTGTAGCATAAAAAATAGAATTGTAGTAAATCAATTAATTTTTTAATAATAGTATACTCAGATTTATTTTAGGGACCAGACACCATCTTGACTTCTTTAATTCCCGGCAAAGGAAATCTTTAAAGCCATCCTACTTATTAATTACCTTTGCTATGGATGCTTGTGTGTCTTTGAAATCTGAATATATCTAGTTTTATAGTGACTGATTATCTTGATACCATTGTCTTTTAGATTAGGTAGTCTTTTTCTTCCTCATCTTCCTTCCACCCTCTTGCAGGCTGCATTTTGTTGGGGAAACCTTGTGTTTTCTAGTATTGTAATTACAGCTTTCTCTAGGATATAGTCTCAAGAAGTTTGAGGTAATGCAACTGGTGTTGTTAGTTACTGTCCTTATTGCTGCATGCATGTTCTCAGCCTGAAGTGGGTCCAGGGACAGTTTATCACGGAAAACAGCTGGTTTACCTGCCCATGCTCGCCTATAGGCACATAGCCACAGCTCTCTGTAGGTGCAGAGCTCCTCTGGGCCCTGAGTTAGACACTGCATTGCAATTAAGAGTTTGGCTCTCTCGGTCCCTGTGAGTATCTAGCCCCACTGCAGAAGGACAGTAGCTTGGGGAAAGTATGCAGCATGAACAGGGATTGGGAGCGATAGGTGTCAGTAGGGGATTCCAGAGATGCAGGGGCAATGGAAGGAAGGGGTATCTCAACTGAGGTATGCCTTTACATTGCATGTGAAACTACTTGGTGAAATTAAGGAGCAGTTTCTTCTTGTAATCTAAATGATTGCTAGACCAGATGTAATTTGTGAGCCTAGAGGGGGTGCTTGGAGCTCATCCCTCTGGAAGTGGGGGGTGTCAAGGCCAGGAGGACCCCCCCCCGGCTGGAGGGACTGCCTTGCTCGTGGTGGAGTTGCTGGAGTGTCGAGCCAGGCTATGACCCCCAGCTCATGTATAAACATACACACTGTAGTGGCTAAAACCAGTGCGACAAATCCTGCTAAATCCAGCCTAATCACATTTTGTGCAAAGAAGTGTATATGCTGTAAAGGAAAATCTTTCCTTTTGCTTCCAAACCTGTAGCAAACAGTTCACCCAGGCTGGTTACATGATTAGGATGTACAGCTCTATAGCCTGTCAACATGTACAGTGTGAAAGTGCTGAGGGCTTTCTTTCGGAGTACTTGGGATAAGGCAACTAAAGAATGGACTATTCAAACTCTGAATAGCTTTACTTTTGACTTAATTAAAAAGACTAAAGAGAGAACTGCTGGTGGCCTCAGGGCTTTTAGGGTTTTTCCGCAGGAATTATTGTGATCCAGACACAGTAACTAACACTCAGGTCTTCTCAGAGTTGAATTTGAATCATCAGTAACAAAAATGGGGTAAAGTACACAGTTCTTGAGCAAATTAAAAATGTACATAATAGGTAATTCTTTGTGTGAATACTGCAATGTGTGGGGGGAACACCCATTTGAGGAGGGGAAGGTTGTAATGTGCATTTATACGATACAAATTCATTCTGTTTTGACTGGTTTACTGTACTGTTTATATGAAATTTTAAGTTGCCGGCAGGTATTTATTTGGTAGCATATAAGTGAAATACTCCATTTTCTGCTTTGAAACTCTATCAAACTCAGTGATTTTAACATTTTCTAATGACAACTTAGTCCTTTCAACACTGATGTTTATTTGAAAGAAGTCCATGCCACTGTATATTGCTCACATCTCTAGCCTGGGCTGATTTTTCGCATGACTTCATCTGCTCCTGCTGGAGAAGGTGGGATGTGTGGTGAGGCAAGATACTCTGAAGCATGCCAGTAATTCAGCCTGTGTTGGCAGGGCACGAGCTGGGAGGACTCATCTTGCATGAAGCTCGGGTTTTGGCAGCCTCCAGAAGTCAATGTGTGTCATTCTGTTTACGGCAGTCCCATGGCAGGGAGTGCACTGTGCATGGTGCTCCTGCTCCATAGGCAGGGGATGGCATAGAAAGTACTCAGCGTTTGCTTGGGAGGACGCAGTTCTTCAGCTTTATCAGCCAAGACACGTGCTTTAAATGCAGTTTCCTGCTTGCTGGGTCATCACCATCAGATGAACTTGTAGCAATAGCCGTTCACCACAGCCAGGACAAATGAAGCAGGGCATCAAACTAAGCAGAAGGCCAAAGCAGCTCAGCGACAGAGTGGTGTCCCCTCCAGGTGCTTACAAATGGTAATGTCGTGCTACTACGGAGGATGGCTCAGTTGATATCACAGCTGTTTGGTTTTTTGGTTTGGGAGATTTTTCTCCCCCACAACTGCACTTGGAATAGATGAATGGCCTAACTAGAGTGACTGTTGCAAACCCCTCAAGAGTTTAAATTTTGGACTTGTAGGAACTATAAAGAAAAATATGAAAGGCCTTTTCTAGCACTAAATGCCCTTCAAAATTTGAAATTTTACTATACTTAGGCTCATACCTGTTATTGTCTCTGCTTTATTTACAACTGCCAACAATTTTGAGCTCCCAAGTATTAGAATAATTTCTTATTTGAGAAGAGCTGCATCCTCTCTTTCTGCCTGCAGTTCACTGGCAGCAAGCATGCCTGCTCTTCACCATAGCCCTGAGAAATCAGTCCCATTTAGGAGGAGGTTTTGTCAGTATTTCCAGAGGGCTTGGTTTTGCCTGCACACCTTGTGTAATTCAGGAGAGGTGTTGTGTTGGTAAGGCTGTGCTCTGGGCTAGCACTGGCCTCCCTCCTTTGCCTTTCCACTTGCCCAGAAGGAGAGAGGCCCTCTCCAGTCTGGGAGATGCTGCAGCACAGTAAAAGTTCTCATTGTGCAGAACTAATGGAATAAGAACTAATGGAATAAGAATAAAATGGGAATTTTCCACACAGTGGTTTTGGAAGACAGGTCCCATTCTGAAAATGAACAGTTAAAAATGCAGAACTGTTTTCTCAGGACTTTGCTTTTGTGTATGATGACCCTATATCTGTGTCCTAGTGGTATGCTGTTCTTTCCAAATTATTTCAGCCCATCTTGTCATTAAGAGATGTTTTACAGAAACGCTGTGAGCTGTAGTGTGGGCAGACTGAGAAAGCAGTAAGTGAATTAAAAATTGAACATACATTTTAGTGAAATAGTGAAATTACTATTATGTTGTGTCAGAGTATTGAAATGTGTGATCTTACATGATGAAAATATGATGGTAATGTAAAGTAAATTACTGATCCACCATGGTTTTGTTTGTGGCATGCATACAGTTTCTAGTGTAACGTCTCAGTCATGGTTCCCTTCAAAACACTGATTTCTATTATTTTCTGTTAGAAATTAGGGTCTTCAGTAAAACTGCTTAGAGCAAAATGTTGGCAGGAGAGTAGAAGTATTAACAATAATCCAAAATCACTGTTATCAGTGATTCTGTTTTAAACAAACAATCAGTCGAACAAAAAACTTCTGCTACTGATTTTTGACTGTGTAATGGAAATACTGACTGGATTCAGAACACAAGGTCTGGGAACTGCATGTTCCAGTTTTATTTTCTTTTGATTCAAAAATCTTACCCCTTGGTCACAGAAGTACCACCTAAAATTCCTCATGATCTTACCATACCTGGGTAACTTCTTTATAGCTGGTGCAGTTTCCATCTCCCAGTCTCCAAGGGATAAATCCTACATCTGAGAGGAATCCTGTACCGGAGGAGAGTATTTGGATAAAGAAACAAACTGAAAAGGTTATAGTTGTAAACTACCTTATTCTTATAATGCTGGTTCTTACACTGCAGGAGGGTATTGAGCATTGTAATTTGGAGAGGTTCTGTGCTCTTTAGCTGTGTTATTTTTATGGGCCAGTAACTTCCCTATCACCACTCTCAGAGAGGGAGAGTCTCCTCCTGACTTGTTCTTCTGAGCTCTGCTGCTCAGTTGTTTAGGATTTTATGTCTTTATTTAGCACCAGTGTTCAATCACAGAATTAATGTTGAGGTTTGAATAAACTTTGAAGAAGTAATGCTGTGGTGGCTAGGAAATATGATACAAATTTTCTTTATTAATTTCTTAGACTTGTCGCTGTAAAAGGAACACTACTGAAAGCCCTGATGAATGATGTTGGATGCTACACTGCAACACCAGTGCTTTTAAAGTATTGACTTCTGTGGCTCTTGTGAGGGAAAAAAAAAACCAAACTACTTTGATATTCTAGAGAATCTGATAATTTTGATAGCAAGATAGTCCTTAGTTTCCTTGCTGTTCTACCAGGAAAAGAACCAGACAGTAAGGCTTTGGAAGGTTTCAATTCTGATTACACCACTAATATATTCTGGCTTTGCAATTCCTACTGTGTATAATCTCACATTGAAGTATGTATTTTTATTTAAAAAGACAGATACGGAAAGCTGGTTTTGATTTTTTTTTTTAGATTTATTTTGAGGTTTCTTTCATGCTTTTTGGTTCTGTGTTTTCCTTTTAAAACTCTTAGGAATACATCACCATGTGAAAATTAATAACATATTTCACATTTTAGAGTGTTGAACAATAAAATTATGTGGTCCATGGCATGAAATTCTATGATGTAGATTTTTGAATGTTATAAAATTGCTTTGTAAATGTCCCTTGAGTAGTATTTTGCAGGACTACTTCATGTTCTAATAACCTACTCTATATCAAGATGCCTTTAAGCTTTGTAGTCTTCCTTATATATGACAGGTTTTTTGCCTGTTATCCTTGGATTAGAAACTCCCATCCCCTGTGACACTTGGGTTTCCCTTGTTGTGGTGTTTGGGGATGGAGTTTGTTGTCTCCAGGAACAGCTTTGCCCAACCCATTAAGGAGAACAATTTGACCGAAATCCAGAGTGAGATGGAGGAGGTGAACAAGGAAGAAGAGTTCACTGTCTCTTCTTGTTAAAGGGCTGGGTAGGACATTAAAAAAGGCTCTCAGGGAGCAGGGTCTGGACCAACAAATCCAACTACCTTCTCAGCAATGAGGCCATGCAAAGGCTTGTCACAGGATGTTGTGAATGCAACATACAGCTTTACATGGATTCAGTAGCGCTTCAGTGGTTGCTACAGGGATCACAGATACAGACAACATGATCTTCAGTTGAATGAATATTAAGGTTTCATCCTGAAATCACAGAGCTGCAAGGCTAATTGGATTGTAATGCAGTCTGTGGTTTTAGGCAATAAAGCTTTGATAAAATTTAATTGATGAAAATAATTTTACAAGTAATTCATCTTTTCTTCACTTGTCCAGATCAGAGGAAGCTACAGATGACATGACCAAAGTCAAAACAATGCATGAGCTGATGAGAAACAGCACTGAAAACATTAGCTGCTTAGTTGCTGGAAATCCTAAGTGCGACTTCACTACCAAAAGAGACCCTGATGTTGTGTGATCATTGAGCAGAGTTTACAAGAATGGAAAACCAAAGGAAAACCAAAACTAGCTGCATCTCATAAATAAAAATTTCCAAGTTTCAGCTGAATCAAAAAATTATTCCAGCCATGGGAGAAAATGCAAGTTTTTGGGAAAGTTTGATATATGCACATCCTACGTGTACCACCTGGAAGCAAGAGGCAGAGGGATCTATCTACCACCTAGCCAGTATTTTCTTTGTTGTGGGCTTCATGGGTGGAAGTGGATTCTTTGGGCTTCTCTACGTCTTCAGCTTGCTTGGACTGGGCTTTCTCTGCTCTTCTGTTTGGGCTTGGCTGGATGTGTGTGCTGCTGATATATTCTCCTGGAATTTTGTACTGTTCACTATATGCTTTGTCCAGTTCGTTTATGTTACCTACCAAGTCCGGAGTGTGGCCTTTGACAGAGAATTCCAGGAACTCTACAGTGCTCTCTTCCAGCCTTTGGGAATTTCCTTGACTGTGTACAGGAAGATTGTCTTGTGCTGTGACGCAGAAGTGATTACCCTGGAGAAGGAACATTGTTACGCCATGCAGGGCAAAACACCTATTGATAAACTCTCCTTGCTTGTGTCAGGCAGGTTGGTATTGCTTTGTTCAGATTTACTGCAAATATCTTTATTTTCCCCTCCTTATTCAAAATGAAAAAAAAAAGCCTGGTTTGTGTATTGTTTCTTTTCCAGTACAATAGATTACATATTAATGCAAGTAATATAAATATTAATAGGTTGAATACACTTCTCTAGGATAGCACTAGCATAAAACCACTAAGCACAGAATCTGTAACAGCATAAAGAAAAGAATTTGAAGTCATTCTTTTCCAGGCTGCTGTATCATAGCAGGCATAGACATAAAACAGGTTTAGGCAGATAAAGGGAATAAATGTGGGTTTTCAGTGTTCAGGTTATGGCTTGCTATCTCTTTACTGCCTAGCTAATGAGCACAGCATGTGTCCCATTTTTCTTTACTAGTATCATCTGAAATGGGACAAAAGGTTAGGTGCAAAACTGAACATACGGAGATAAACTCTGTTTCATAGAGGTCTTGACTTTGATACGGTTTGTATTTGGTTGCTTTCAAGGGAGTGGGAGAAGAGTATCAGTAAGGAAAGGCAAAAGGCTTAAAAGCACCCTTTCATTACAGGGGGACATAGTTGAGCCTTGTCAAGGCTTGCAGTACTGAGTCTACAGTTACTGTATACTGTGGCCCTGTGTTAGACCCTGAGGCAGTAAATCCACCTGCTTGTACTCCCTGCTTCCAGGAGAACCCTCTGGCAGCTTTGCTGATACTTTCCTGGAGGGAAATACTAGCTTTTGTACTGTATGCAAAGCAGGCTGCAGTACCAGACCACCACAAGAGTAGGTCGGGCACCCAGTGGTGATGGACATGGACTGTCCTTTGTGGATGCATTTTGATAGCCTGCTGCATGGATAGATGGAACTTGCAGGCAGCCTTACACTCAGCTGATTTAGGACTACTTGCAATGAACAATATGAATTGTGGGCAGTTTTCCTTAGTGACTCCCTGGTTCAGAGCATTCTTGGGAGCTGTCTAGGAAGTACCTCATGGGGGTTGCTTTTGGTCTTACCAAAGGAGAGGTATCCATCCTTCTACATGCCCAGACAGTTAGTAATCACCCAGTGTTCTTGCTGCCCTTCACCACGTGGTACAGAGCTGCTTGTGTGCCTTCAAATTTACATGTTATTCAAAAAGTAGAAAGAAAGGGAAATTTTTCTTTGGCATCTTCAGAAGGCCACAGCATTCACACAGAGATCCCATACCTCCAGGCTGTTCTTCTGGCTCCAGACGTAGTCCTGTGGCCATGTAATTCCTATTAAACATGGAGAGAGGCCTACCTAACACGTGCTGTGGGGCACTCCTGCTTCCCACTCCCAGTTTTTGCCACTTTGTTCCCTCTAAAATGCGTATTTGCCAAAACTAGAAGTAAATCCCATGGTTTTCAGGGGAAGCAGGTAAATGCTGTTATGAGCATTGGTCTTTCACCTCTCCAGTGCATGCTGGCTTTTAATGGCAAAGCTTGTGCATCACTGCACAGACCTACCACAGAGAGAATAATGTGGTTTGAATAAGGCCTGGAAAGATTTCCATTTCAGTTGCATGATTGTCTTGTATTCTCTTTCAACTGGCCTGAGCAAGTTGGGTTCAAAAATATAATTAGGATAATGTTGGCCATTGATTGCTTTTTCATGCTTTCAAAGCTATATTTAAATTCCTCAGATAGTAGAAATAGCACATTCTTGTTGTAGTCATTGCTGGTGTACAGGTAGTGCTAACAAATTAACACATCTTGTCTTGGTAGGATCAGAGTGACAGTTGATGGGGAGTTTCTGCATTATATTTTTCCTCTGCAATTTCTGGACTCTCCTGAATGGGATTCACTGAGGCCCACAGAAGAGGGAATTTTCCAGGTAAAAGTTAAGGGGGTTTTCTGGTTTGTTTGTTTGTTTTTAGTGCTACAGGAAACCGTTTGAGTACTGTTTGATTTAGAAATAAATTTATTCAGTTGTGGGTTTCTTTTGTGATACTATACAAACAAGTGGCATCCCATTAGTTTGGGGAGGGAAATCCTCTTTATCCCTTGGACTGGTTTTGCTGTTTGTATCTTGTTACAACAAACAGGGGTTTTCTTAAAGCTAATCTGGGAGGTAGGCTCTGTTTGCATTCTTTGCCTGCGCTGATACTCAACCCTGAGAAGCCAGGTTTCCCCGGAGTGGGAAGAAGCTAGTGCTGAGGAGGTTTCCCAATGGGAGATGAGCCAGGGGGACGCGTGCCTGTGACACAGCTTGGCACGGGTTGCAGCACGGGCCGCGGTGTCCGCCGGGCTGCCCCTTCGCTCTGCGAGCCCTCCCACTGCTGTCACTTGACTGACACTCTGGCTCCTGTCTCTGTTGGACCTGATGGCTGCCGTCACAAGGACAAATGGCATTTGTTGAGAGCTTTCTTTAGACCTGCCTTTTCAGCTGAGGCTGCCGACAGTGGAGCAGGGAGTGCAGGGCTGAGGCAGGGCATCCTGGCCGTGTGGGCCGGGCATATTGCCATTGAGGCTGACTAGATGTGATCACTTAGCCCGTATCCAGTCACCTTTCTCACTTGTCTTTTGCATACAGTAACCCCCCAGAGTTCTCTGGCTCCGTTAAAAGGCTCCAACTGCAGTAGACAGGTTCTGAGAGAGAGGGGGGTGCCTTCTGAGCAAGGGCAGCAGCAGCAGCACCACCCTGTCACCTGGCTCTTCAATTCTCTCCTCTCTAGGTGACACTCACAGCAGATACAGATTGTCGGTACGTGGCCTGGAGGAGAAAGAAGCTCTACCTGCTGTTCGCTAAACACCGCTTCATCTCCCGCCTGTTCTCAATTTTAATTGGGAGCGACATTGCTGAAAAACTGTATGCCCTGAACGACAGGGTGCACGTGGGGCAAGGCTTTAGGTATGACATTCGCTTACCCAACTTCTACCATGTTGCGCTGCCAGAGACCCCTCCCGTGCAGCCTTCCCACCACTCCCACCACCTCCAGCGAGGGTCTCCCCGGCGCAAGCCCGCGGGGGTTACAAACTGCGGCCCCTTCCTTGCACCCTCCTAGGAAGGAAAATTCTGCTGCAGCCATTCCTCAAAGCGACGAAGGGAAATGGGAGGTGGCAAAGCAGAAGAGCAGAGAGACAAAAGCAGATGAATCCAAATTTGACTGACAAGTGCCATTTATGTTAATTGGAGTAGGTTGAATTCTCTGTCTCAAGCCAGCAGGTTGGCTTCTGCATTTTGACTGTCTGTGCAACATGTTTACTTTCTGTTGGTTCGCCTGTTATCTTCATCTCTTTCCTTTTGGAGGACAACAAATCATAACAGTCTAAAGTCTTATTGCAATTGTGGTGGCCTCTGTGGTGGTGTGTTGTTTTGTTGTTTTGCTGGGGTTTTTTTAAAAGCAAGCTCACAGTATTTGTAATTATATTGTCCTCAAAAAATTTTGCCACAATGAAGTATAGCCAGAATAGTCAATGAAAACACGTAAGTTGCCTTCAAAATATAGCAACTTGCTTATAACGTTCATTTTTATGCCATGTGAACATTCTCTCAATTTACATGAATAATGTTGCAGAAAAAAAATTGAGGACTGATTGCATTGAGTTTATTTCTTAAAGAAATGAAAGATTTCCAAATGCACAACATAATTGTTAAAAACCCAAACAAAACAAAACAACAAATTCTGTCCCATGAGTGATTGGTTTCTCTCTGACTGTCCTAAAGAGGTATTATGTGAAAACAAACATAAATGTCATTGCTGACATCAGAAAAATAAAAGAGCTGTAACTGCAGCAAATACTGCTTAGGGAAATAGTTGTGTAGCATTTCTGATAGAGTGTGATACTATAGGACCTGGGCTTCTGCAATGTCAGTGCCCTTTGTGACATGTACAATAAGTAATTTTAATCAATCTACTGCCAAACCATTGGAGTTTGTTGTATAATACTCTTTTTAGCTGTGTTTGTCGGGAAGAGACTAAAACAGCTGCAGCAATAAATACAATTTTTAACTGACACATTCTCGTTTAGCTTCCAGAGTCACTTTTCTGTGCCTATGAAATTCTTGATTTAAAAGATATTCTCTCCCTAATTCTGTGGTGTTTTAATGACATAAGGGAGCCTCAGATTGCTCCTCAGTAGGAGAGAGTTGGTTTCGACCCTTGGGGTCACTGTGCCTTTGAAGAGAAGTGTCTGAATGTCTTTGCTAACTCACCTTCCTGCTGCTCTGCCTGATGCCTGCCAGTAATCAAAAAGTAAAAAGCATTACTATTTTATGAGAATGGATTGCTGCTTGATATGTCTGGAAGTAGATGATATTTTTAATATTTTAAAATTGCTGGCTTCTTTGGTAGGACGACCCTTGTGTGCTTCTCCATGTGTGGGTATACATATAAGTTTAGATTTTGTGAGTTGTTTCTGGATGACTTAAAATCATGATAAAATCTTACACTTGAAAGATAATCATGTAGTATGCATAAAAAAGCTATTAGGAGTGATGTGAAACACTACCTGTTTGAAGGACATTTGGTGTAGAGCAGATAAGATTGTACAAGTTTTGCTTTTAGCTTTATGTTGCTTTCTCAGAAAGGAAAACCTGCCAAACATAAATACCCCAGCATGCAATGTGGTAATCCCCAAATCATTCTCATAACCCTTCCATGCAATGTAATCATTCTCATAACCCTTCCATGCAATGTATTCTGTATGTACTGCTTAATGCATGAAGTCCCTGAGTCACAGAGCTACTTCGTCTTGGCCAAAAGAGAATTGGAAAAAAATGCAAACCATTCACTGATGGCTTTTAAGGACCTGTTCAGATGGTAACTAAGGCACAAAGTGCCAGAGGCTGGCAGCATGCAATAAGAATGTACATCTGTGTGTGCCCTATTCCTATAACCTTCTCCTGGTTAAGGACAGGACAGCAGGCTCCCTGACCCCTTGGTGTGGCTCAGCACAGGTATTCCCACGTAACTTCAGTGCTGTCATTGGCGTCATGTCCTGCTCGTCGGCAGTGCCTGAGGTGGGGAAAAGTGCATCATCTCTCACGGGTGTCACTTGGGCTGTGCCTCACGACCCCCGTCTGTGTCAGCTGGCTGAGCTGTTCTAAAAACCTTGCACTGTTTTTTAATGAGCCATTTAAAAATAAACCCCCACCTCATTCTGATAACAAGGATTTCTAAATTTCTCATGCTGTATCATGTGTTGGACCAACATGAAGTTTATACTTAATGTTTTATGTTTTAACAATCTCCAAACATAAAAATATTTTAAATGCAAAAAATAGATCTTATTCTAGACTTAGATGTAATATAAATAATTGATTAATATTCTCCTTGGTTTTCTTGAATATTTGGGTTGGGCCTATTTATTCAAGAAAACTTGTCTTTGCTAAATTGTGACCCTACTAAAGTTAATTAGCTTGATCATCTTCACCTTAAAATAAGACTAAAGAATCTTACTTACTCAATTTCTATATCAAGCTTATCTATTCTATTTAAGCTATAGCATACTGCTTAGAAAGATACCGGGGAATGATGGGTGCTTCATGACATACTTTGATAATTTTTTCTTTTTTGTGACTGTTGTATGCCTTGGTTTCTGTCACACACTTTCCAAACACAATCCTCTGTGATGCTTTTCTCTGCTGGAATTGGTTACTGTCAGAAATCTCTACCAGGACATGTCTGAGTCAATATCTGAACATACCCTTAGCTAATCTTGTTTAGGTGTTGCTACTGTGCTTTCTGGGCTTTGAGTCATTTTTAAAAAATTGTTTCTAGTTTTCCAGCATCTGTTTGAGACATGACTAGCAGAACACTTCGGCTGTAAAATTCAGCTGTAAAATATATATCTACAATAATGTAAGTACACACAAAAGGGCTGGAAGAAAGACAGAAGTTCTCTCTAACTCTGGTTTTATTTTAATCTGGACAGTACTTCTAAAACATACAGTGAAATATGCTCTGGTATGTGACTCATAAACCGGTGTTTTGGGAGGGCTGTATAATCTACCTAAATGAAGACATATTCAGAATCATGTCAGCAAAATTAGACAAGTTTTGTGACATCATAAACACCCAGTCATTAGAGAGTTTGGGTCACTAAGGCTGGAGAAGAGAAAGCTCCAGGTGACATTATCTTGCAGTCTTTCAGTACTTAAAGGGACCTATAAGAAAGATGAGGACAGACTTTTTATAGCAGGGCCTCTTGTGATAGGACAAGGGGTAATGGCTTTAAATTCAAGGATATATTTAGATATAAGGAGGAATTTTATGATGATGAGTGTGATGAAACACTGAAACAGGCTGTCCAGAGAGATGGTAGATGCCTGGTCCCTGGGAACATTCAAATTGGATGGAGCTTTGAGCAACTTGATCTATTTGAAGATATCCCCACTTATTCAAGGGGGTTGGGCTAGATGGCCTTTAAAGGTGCCTTCCAACCCAGACCATTCTAGGATTATTTATAGGTTAATAAATATTTGGAGCTAGATGAAGTTCTGACTTGAGCATCATCCAATTTATGCCTGTGTTACTACTCAGAAATAACTGTTAGTGAGGTGATCAGATTCCTTCAGAATTGGTTTAAACAAGTGGATACTTGAGTCCCTGCTGCTATCAATGAGTCCTTTTCTTTGTCCTGCAGTGATTCCTCTTTGCTCACATTTTACATTTTTACCAGTTCCATAACCTTCTGTGGAGTTATGCCTACATTTATATGCTACTATAAATAAGAGTGGCAGAGTCTTTGCACGTGATGATGTGCTCATTCATCAGTTGATTTTCCTAAGCTTTTAGAATTATATGGACATCATGTTGGAATTGCCCTTACAGCCTGCAGAAGGGTTCAAATATACTGCATAAGGTAAGAAAATATATGGCCTAGGACCTATAGTCCAAAACAGAGGAGGAGAATGAGTAGAGGAAGAGAGAACTAAATTTCATACAGATTTTATCCAAGAGAAGTTTATTTTAAATTAGACGTGTGGCAAATTAATTTGCTGGATGCAGCGATATGTAGTTAGAGCTTCAAAGCAAGTCTTGCCTACTTAGGAGCATGGGACTGACCCTGCAATTCTTTCATTTTGTAGTATTTTTTTAACTACTAGTAGTGCAAGTACAGGTAACAGGTTCCATCATGCAACTCCACTGAAAACTGCAGAAACTACGGAATAACCAGAGAGGATGCACCCCAATGTACCGTTGTAGCTAATACGCTATGCGAGGCAAATTTTAAGCGCTTAAAGAAAAAGGTTATTTTATTCTGTTGCCTGTGATAACAGAGGCTGGGCTTTGTGACTGAGGAGGGCCATCCAGGATCTGTGTTTTCAAGAACTATTTTCCTTGCAACAAAGCAAATTATACATACAAAGATATGACCTCCACTAGGATAAAACTGGGGAACCTGAATACATGCTTGGATGATATTGCACAGATTTGCCATACCACAAAAAAGCCATATGCTTATAGTAATTAAATAATATGTTGATGCTACGTTTTCAGGAAAAAAAATGCTTAACAGATTTTGCTTATTGTGAATGATAAATATAAGACATATTTCATCTCAGTGTACAGGAAAAATTAAAACACAATATTGTGTTGCTCATATGAACAGATACCGCAAACCATGTGTTAAAAGTGAAACAAATCTGCAGCTATTTATATAGAATAAAACTATTTAAATAGAAAAGGAAAAAATTAATATCTATTTGTTGAATTCAGACATGACCAGATTAATATTTTTCTTTCTATTCTTGTAATAAATGAATGTATATTTTTCCTCCCTAGCTGTTACTATATAACAGATTTTTTTACTATACAACAAAATAAATACCATATTAAACTGATTTGTTAATCCCTCTTGAAAATGCTTACTTTGTTTACATTCATATGCATCAAAATATAATAGATTCAGGGATCCTAAGGAAGAACACCCTTTCTTTCTGTTTGTCTTATTCAGGTTAACTTTCCTTTCTTGTGGATTTTTTATCCCATCGGTTTCTACTTGCTGTAATTCTGCTTCTGTGGGAATCAAAAGATGTATTGAATTTGACATGTAAATCAAGCCACCTCATGCTGATGAATCAAACCATGTAGGTGGAGCTTCATCAGCAGGAGTGTGTAGGAGAAAGGCAGCCACAAGCATGTCATCACTGAGCTCTAGATTTGGGGTCGTGTCCCAAACCAAGGGTAGCAATGCTCTCCTAGAGGGTCACTTGGCGGAGGGTCCTGCAGCAGAGGGTTTGGCCCCGAACTATCTTTCTTCAAGCTACGAATGTTGTTAAACCTTGCTCTGGAGTGGAAAAAAAGATGGTACATTCCCAAAACTTGTGAGAGCAGAAGGATTTTATAGCAGTTATTCTTCTGCTGTGGATTCACAGGCAATACTTTTTAAGTTCTCAGTTGAAGTGCAGCTCCTAATTTGAGGTGGTGTATTGCAGGGACAGGACTATTTCACTACCTGAGCGGGGTTTTGAAGATAAATGATGATAAAAGATAGATGACCAAGAATTAAGACATCTAAGTCATATAAATAAACAACTGCAATAAAGTAATGGTGATAAATTACTATTTCAGCAGTGAATCTCATAGTTTTCATTGTACCCACTAGTACCTCTCCACCTAAACTTGTCTAAATCTGGGGGATATAGTAATTTTCTGGGAGTAAGAGACATTGGACCAAGAAAGACACTGAGGAAAAAATCCCATTTAATGGATAAGTGCTCTAACCGTGTAATTGTATAGAAATGGGCAGCACCATCCCCTTCTATAGAAACTGCACATCATATGCAAGCATTAAAACATCTCATCTGTGAAAGGAGGTGAGCAGGTTTCTGTTCCCAGGCAGGGATTCTGGTGGGATGATCCCAAGCAGCCTGCAGGAGTCTGGGCTTGATGGGGATGAAGCAGACATATCTCTTTAATATTTCCCATGTGTGGGTTTTAGGAATAGTGCAGGGCAATCTAGATACCCAATGCTGCCCTTGGACTTCCAGTGCCCAGCTGTAGGACATGGCTACAAGGGTGGGATACTGGCAGGTAAGATTTGGGATGAGTTTAAAACGCATTAGGTATGACCCTGTTTCTTCCCGTATGTGTTCTCTTACACTGGATAAATGAAAAATAACTTAATCCATAACAACAGTGGGGCAAGCCAATTCACATCTGCCAGGATACCCAAGGATGAGTATCAGCAGTTCCTATAAAACAGCTGTTGTGCTGGAATTCCTTGCTATGCTTTGTTCATCTAACTCTCCCATACTGAAATCTTTAAAGCTTTTATGGAATCCAGCTATAGTAGCTATTCTATTTTACTAAGAGAGAAAATATTTTTAATACTTATTTTGAATATGAAGCAAAACTGTCCTGTTTTCATTTACAGAAAAGTTGAGTCCTCTCAAATGATACTTTCAAGCAGATCTCCCTAGTGAGGGGAATGAAGTGCTTCTTAAAAACAGTCAGATATCCAGCACTATGCTCTGTTTATCACTGAGTCTCCTTTTTATTGTTAAGTTACAGCTTTCCAAAAATACAACATTCTTACAGGAAATATGTACATTATTTAAAGAATTAATGAGCAAGTATTAGTAGAAAAAAATACAAGAAATATTGATACCGAAGCCATTTTTACATTGTTTTTGATTTTACAAGCTATTAGTATCTTTTTGTTGACTATATTGGTTACCATCTTAGTTCTGAAAGTGGTCTATGTACTTAAGCTACATGCAAAAGCAATAATCACATATATTTGTATGTTTATTGCAGTCTGTATCCCTGTTTTTAACCCTATATAATAGGGTTTTGTTCATTGCTTTTTTCTTTACAGAACAAAGAAGTATAATAAATGTTACTCAGAAGACTGGTCTTATTTATTCATTGAAATTAGAAGAAAATATATATTTTTTTTAAATTCTGTGTTTGCTTTTACTCTTAAAGATCAGGGTAGGAAGAAGCAGTTGTGGCGTGCTCTAACTCAGCACACATTGACAGTCCTTTACAATAAGGACAGTTTATTAAATTTAAAAAGGCTATCTCTTTCCATTTCAAAGTTCTTCTGAGCTAATCTATTTACCTTTTCTTTCCCCTCACTGTGGACTGTTTTCACTATCAAATCATGTATGCTTTCTCTGTCACTAGTTTAAATAACTCATCAGACTTGTATTCAGCCTCCACCTACTTCTTTTTTGTACTTGTTCCTCAAGTTTTTAAGTTAGGATTTTGATTTTATTTTTCAGTTTTGTCTGTCTGGAGATGTTAAACACTTGCTATTTAGTTCCTTTTCATGTCTTTACATAAAACTCTAAATCTTTATCAATAATTTTAAAAATTCCTAGAAAATGGTTGATAATGATACAAATATGAAACATCCTGAAGGTTCAATCCTAGCCTTTGCTTCTCAAAAATAGCCACCAGTAAATATTGAAATGCACAGGTAAAAAGGATTAATACTGCAGCAAAACATGAATTGTCACTGTATCAACACCCAAAAGCATGCATACATTTGTACTCTGACAGTATCTGCGACTACTTTGGTTTACGCAGACAGTCACACAGACTCACACAAATTTGTAGGGATCTCTGCAGAGAGAATGTTGAGAGCTGCAGCTGAAATGGATTTACTTCAGGATTAGCGCAGACATCTGTCCATGATCGTTTTGAACTTTATTCGTGTGTGGAAGTTATCCAAAAAGGGAACAGAAAAATCACAGCCAGTTCACCCAGTGCTGCCAAATCTTCTGTAGTGGGGACCCCTAAAAATGGGCTGTCACCCAGGGAGGGAACAGATGCAATGCAAAAGCATGGCTCTATTACTTGTCTTCCAATTTTGTGTGAAGGAAGAGTTGCCTCACGTTAACAGAGAGCAATGTGTCCATAACTATTTGAGTTCCAGGCAAGCAATGTGCTCAGACTCCATATCTGGTATTCCTCTATTTATGGAAAGAAGCAGACCCCTGGGACAGGTTCCCATTATTCCTCAATGCCATTAGCAAGCTGCCCTGGCAGGACAGTGACAAGTGTGCCGTGGCTCTGCTTTAGGAAATTCAACCCGTTTTATATCAGCTCTCCTGTTTTTTGGGGGGGATCATGTGATTTAGGTAGAGCTAGAACAAGCATAGCAGGCACTTCCATCAAGTCCCAGAAAAATCACTTGCAAGCAGTTCATAGAAATTGTTCACTGAGCGATTTCAAATAATGAACATACAAAATAAAGTGTCAGCAGGGAACTGCTCATGCATAATTTGGGAACAGGGATAATTGTTCACTGTGATTGAATAAATTGTTTACTGTGCACAGTTTAGATGACTTTAATGGCAAACGATTTTACGCTGTCCTTATACCTCAGGATCATGTACCCTTTAGATAAACATCTACGTCAACCGTCTGTTAAACTTTGAATACTTTGACTGATTATTTTAGAAGAAAGTTGGCTCCTGACTCTAAGATGGCAACAGTTAGTTACTATAATATTAGTCAGATACCTGGAAGCCCTGGGATGTGGTGTTTTATATCTTGGATTCAAACAAAAAGATAGCCCTCATTGTATTAACAGGAGACACCTTTCCTGCAGGTATTGTATTGGAAGAATTGCCTGACTATACATCAGAAACTGTCTGTCAGAGGGCTTGAGGTAAACATGCACTGGAATGCACATACTCCTGTTAAATAAACCTCCAGAGCACTAAAGAGCTGAGAGAGTATTTGTCGTTCACAATCTCTTCCATACAAACTTCCTTCTAATAAAATATAATTCTTGAGGATGCTTTCAGGCAAAATCCATATAAATAAATTTTCTGTGGAAATTATGTGTTCTTTTTCAGTTACACGGCACATAATTTCAGCAAGTGGGATGGGATTTGCTAGTGTGTTTCGTCCCACTCCAGACAGTTGTCAAATACACACAGGATTAATTACTTTCTAAAGGAGCCCACTTACAGAGCCTATGGAGGGAATTTAAAAGATTAGTTTAGAGTAGATGCTGAGTACGCTTCCTGAAACTATAAATGGAAACATTTCATAGATCTTGCCATTGTCTGAAAATAGCCCTGTCAGCCTGGCACATCTGGGATCCTGAATACAACGCATTTGTTCTCTTTAGTGAAAACTTTGCCTAAAAAAGGCTGCGGCATTGGGCTCTCATTTGGAAGAGGCAGAGTGCTTGCTGTTTTACAAAAAGTTTCTTCCTCATCTGCTTAATGAAGTTTTCCAATGCGTGGCTAGACTAAACTGAGAGACAGGAGAGGGAGGTTCAGGTCTCAGCTGTGCTTCTGAACTCCTGCATGCCCTCTTCTGAGGTCCAACACCTCCCTGCATTATCAGCAGGATGATATTTTCTCTGGAATCCAGAAGAACAGGCAGGCACCAAGAGGTTAAGGTATACTGTTGAGGATCACAAAGCTGGTTGCTGGAGATAAGGAACAAGAGCGAGCAATTTGCAACATCCATGTGACATTTTCTACTGTGGACTATTACTGTGAAAAATAACTATATAATTGGAGAAAGTACTTAAGCTATCGATAGCCATATAATTGGAGAATGTACTTTAATAGCAGAAGAAAGAGACACAGCAGAGAAGAAGCCTGCATCAATGAACAGCTGTAACACCATTAGACCTGTCGCAGCTAACGAAATGCATCAATTCAACACAAATCTCCAAAAATTGATCTATCTGTCCAAAGCCAATTTCTCTTTCTGCGTAAATGCAAACAGTTTTTATTTCTTGCCTCTGTCAGATTAATTTATATTATCAGGCTTCAAAGACGCTGCAGCTTATTAACAAATATAGGCGGTTAAAGCAGTCTTTATAGTGATTTAACAGCAGGACATTAACCAGCCCATTCTCCTATGGTACATCAGACCTTGTTTTAAGAGGATAGATTCTACTTAGTACTTTTTACTTAGAGAATGTTTGTTATCTGTATAAGTATAGGTAATGTTGTCTAATATTATCTGTAAAACTAAAGGCCAATAGTATCTTCCTTGGATTATGTGCTATTATATAAAATTAATGCCAGTGATTCTGTTAGAGAAAGTTTTTCTTGTATGTACGGGTGCACACCACAGCACAAGACTAGGGTCCATCAGAGCCATGTCTATGAGCTCCACCTGCTTATGGTCCTCCTGGAGAGACAGGATATAGGGGCATCTCTCAGATCCTCTCTCATTTCCCTCTTTCTGCTGACAGCTGTACTGGTGGATACCACCATCTCCATTACCCACGTAGTCTTGGTGCTTACTGCCCTGCTGCAGTGGGGAAATGGTGTTTAATCATGACTACACTGAAATATGAAGATCCCAAGAGACTAGCAGCAATCAGGACAAAGCTCTAGACTGTCACATGGCTGCAAATGTTATGGGTTTGTTGCCAAGCTTTCCTAACAAACGTTTTTTGCATTAGGCTAAGCACACGCTGTTTACCACCAAGGCTTCCCTCAAAATTAGAGAAGACCTGGAGGGTAATGAGAGAGGTAAAAAGACTTTATGGAAGACACAACCAGTACCACAAATTGTGCTTCTCCAATGCATAATGTTCAGTAACCTGCTAGAAAATGCTTACACGTCCATATGGATTGGGATAGGAACTCTCTGACGGGCTGCTTTGTGCAGCTTTTGGCTTTGCTCCAGCAAGCGTAGCTGAATAGTATCAAACACATGCTAGATGCTATCACTCATGACCATTCCTCTAGCCATGCTATCCTGCCTTGTTCTTCCTACCCTTTTTCCAGCTCACTTACTCTACATATCTCAGGAAAGAGAAGGTACATCCATAAAAATGGCAGGCCAGTCAGAGGAAACACAGTGCCAAATCAAGCCCTTCATAATAATTTCATAATATCTTTTTGAAAATCGGCTCTTATACGAGGCAGCAAGATTCATCAAACCCCTGTTCACATGACACACATTCTTGGAGAGATCCTGATCTCTTGTCCAAGGTGCAAAATCAAGAATAACAGTAACAAAGGCAAGGCCTCCTCGAACACACATTGATACGTACATGTATAAACTGTTACTTCAAAAATTAATTGGGATTGTGTGTGCTTTCCAAACATATTTAAGAATAATGCTGACCATATGCTCTTGACTGCTGAAAAAATAACCCCGCTTTGTAGCTAGCTCATCAGAACGTACTGAAAGGGTTTTTCTGCCTTGACAGTTCTCATTTATCACTGACAGTCAGGTTTTCAGAGGGGCTGGAATGCATTTCATCACTGAGTGCTACTCCTCAGCTTCCTGGGGATGAAGGCACGCTCGGCGACTGCTTCGCCTGTCCCGCAAGACTGGTGGTGCCGACGGGGGCTGGACAGGAGATGGGCAGAGCCGATGCCAACATGCGGGGACAGAAACGTCCCGCTTTGGAAGCCCGCCTTTTCTGGGAGCTGTCAAACTGCCACACGAGCAAACTTGGCGACATTTCTTAAACATCACGCTCGTGACCAAGCAACCACAGCAGGTGCCGAGTTGAGAAGAGCAGTTTTATAAAGGCTGTTGAGGCTCCTTGACACACCATGTAGGGGCAATACTGCTTGCCACACGTTTAGGGGAGAATTCAGCTCTTCTAATTTTAACCACCCAACAGCTGGGCAGGCTGCCCGGGCGCGGGGCTCTGGCTGCGCGGCAGGGCTGCACCCCTGCGCAGTGGCTCTCCCCACCTGTTTCAGGCGCCTCGGTTGGGCACTGCCCGGTACCCAGAGGCGCCGGCCGGGGCGGGGGTGTCCGGGGTGATGCTCGCAGGTGTCGCAGGGGGCGCGGGGGCCGCGGCCGC
>VWPU01019992.1:0-15235 GCA_013398955.1 Callaeas wilsoni
ATTTTTTTTTTTTACTTAGTGATCTCAGAAAACTCCAGGACATCAAGTTTAAGTGCTTAGGATTTAGGTTGTCCAGTGAGCTGTGAGATGATCTGGATTAGTGCCCTGACTGTCAGCCCCAGGATGACTGAAAATCTGGGACTCTGAATCCAGTTCAGTATAATCAAAATAATTTTGCCTCTCCTTTTCCATTAGCTTTCCTAGGATGGTGTTGTTTGTCACATTGCTTTTGTTTGGGTATCAGCCAGGAGAAAAGGACTCTGCCTGTCTCAGGCATGGGCATCAGTTTGTGTTTACTCAGGTAGAGTTTGTACAAGACCCACAAATTGCCACTCCTAGTTCTACTGAGTCCACAAGGAACATTGAAGGCACCTTTTCCCCTTTTTCAGTTATGTCCCTTGTCAAAACCCTGGGAAATGGTCATAATAGTATTGCTTAAGCATTTTGAAGTTTCTGTGTAATATGAATCTCTTTGAAATGTTTCCATATCCTGTTCTGGACTACAAGTTTCCATGTGCTGTAGAATTCCATGGGATTCAAGGCTGTGTGTATTCCTAGGATCAAGCACCCAATACTGATGCCATACCATTATTCTTGAGGTTAATTGGAAGACCTTGATTTGTACCCCTTGAGTCTGCCAAAGCAGTGATGACTACTTAAATACTGGGTACAGCCCCTTCCTGGGGAGACTGACAAAGAAGTAATTTCTCTTTCCTGAAGTGAGAGATTTGGGAAAACAAAAAAGAAAAATATGTGCCTGTGGCAGCTAACAGGACAATCCCCAACTGTTTGTGCTACTCCTGATGAGTGACTTTGTGTTTAGAGAGTGCAGAAAGCAGCTGGGGGCAGAAACCCGATGAGACGTCCATACCGTATATGCTGCTCAGGAAGGAGTTTAGTGGTTTCCTTTTAGAGGAAACTCTATTAATTTAGCATTAATAATGCATTGAACTTTAAAGGCTCAAGGATATTGAGGCCATTTCTTTGAAGTTGCTGAGTGTCTCCAGACCATGCTGAAATTGATAATCGATGGGAGTGGAGGGTGTGTAGAGGGATGGAAAGTAAGAGCTGCTCTGAAGTTGATATCACAAGATACCTTGCTCCTTGTTACTGCATTATTTTATAGAGCTTTTCATACTTTGTATCTAGACATAATTAAACAACCCAAGGGAGAGGAACTACCCCATCTAACACAACATAGAGTAGGCTGCTGGATGTGCTGATGCTCCCATCAGAGACTCAGGGAAAGACCAAGACAGCCAAATTGTATTCATGTGGTTTGGGACCCCTGAAGCCCTGAGTATGCCATCAGTGACTGAGGTGAAAGGTGCTGAGTCTCCTGCTCCTTGCAATCAATATTATGTTCCATATGCTGCTATACAGCTATATTTGTTTTTCCCAGCAATAATTTAATTGCTTTTATTTCCCTCAGTACTTCGGCTTTAGAGAAATTTTGACTTTAGTGCCAGAGAAGGAAGAGAGCAGTACCTCCTTCAAAAGTATTATGAACCCCATAGATATGAATGGGACCTAAGGAAGCAGAGGCTTGCATCCCTAGTTGGTAGTAATTTGTAGGTAGAACCTTTGGTATTCTTTCACTCAGATCTGCTCGACTTCTCCAGACAGCAGAGAGAGCCATACAGAAGTTCCCTGTCTCTCAGTTGTTTCAGAAGTGAAATTTTGCCAAAGAAGAAAACACAAAACATGTATTATTTTAAAAATTGAAGCAAATAACAGTAAGCGTAATGCTTCCTTAGTATTCCAGAAAGTACTTGGAGAAAGCAAACACCATCTTTTCCATTATGTGGTCTAACTCCTGGACATGTATTTTAGTCACATTAAAAGGAAAGCAGCTTTATAGGGATGTTTAATATCCTACAAATTGAGTTCATGGTGGAGAGTTTAATGTCCAGTTGGATGTTCTTCATAAACGTTATTGGGAATTATTCCTGCTTATACATAAGTTTATTTCAACACATTTGATAATATTCAGAGGTCAGAAGACAAAGAAGTTGTTAAATAATTGTATTTCTACCCTCCTTTCTACCAGCTACAGGGGGCCAGTAGGTGCAGCAGTTTGCTTTGTTATAGTGTAACATCACATTGTCGCTCTCCCTGCATCCATATGAGCCTGCCTGTATGAAATCTAACCCTTTGGCCAAAGTTTATAATTGGAATCTTATCAGAAAACAAAATCACAATAAATAGAAAATAGACAGACTAGTCAAGTCTCTGTGCCAGAGCAGAGTTCCCATGGTAGTGCCTTACTTTTGCCCTCAGATGTGATAAAATCAGGTCACATCCACTTTTCTTGTGTTGAATACTGCTTGGAATTCACAGCAGCAGTGAGAGCTTTTACACATGGGGATGGAGGAAGAAGGATTTATGGAATTGGAAAGTATTAACTTAATGAAAGAGCATTTGCATGTTTTCTGAGCAAAATGTTATCCAGAAAAAAAAGGAAAAAAGAAAAAAATCTGGCCTAACTGATGAAAGAATTTTATTTATTGATCTCTTTATAATCCTTTGTTTTGTTTTTCCTCACAGTGTAGGCTGTGGGATTCATAAGCAGGCCAGCCTTTCTTGTCCTGTAGCTACTCGTCTGTAAATGATGCTTTATTTAGTGCCTGAAATGTCTGTTGTTAGGGTCTTTTAATATAAGAAGGATATAGAAAAATGTCTTAAATACAGCTGCAATTACGTACAGACTTGTTTTAAACAAACTAAATATTAATTACAGAGGGCTGAATCTTTGGCTAATTGCATCTGTTTAGTTCCCCTACTGCCAGGTCCGCTTTGTACATGTGTATCCTATTTGCTTGAGGCATTTGTTGGTGTGAGCCGAAAGCTGGTACTTGTATGACTGAAGATGTTGAAACTTATATTTTAGACTAAGTCAATCTTCCCTGCATATTTTAGGTAACCTACCCTTGGGTTTAACAGTGCACAAAATATCCATATAAAATTCAGTAATCAGAACTACTTAAAATAATTACAAAGCAGGTTTTACATAAGATTGTGGAAATGGAGTTTAGCAAAAACAATTAAAATTTTTCTTACAGCTTTTATTTTTATTTTGTTTTAAACCTCCCTGTACTGTTTTCTGCAGGACTACATTTCTGTTAGTACTCATGATCTTCTGAAACACTACAGGGAAATTCCTCTAATTTTAATTTCTGCCAGTGGGCACAGCTGTCTTGGATTACTTGTCAGTGACTGACTGAGACACCTTGAGAGTGATCAAGCTGCTCAGAGTGGACTGTGGAACTCGGATGGAAAATTGAGTAGCATTAAATAGCTAAGCAATAGGCTTATGCTGGCTGGGAGAGAACCAGGATAAGGCCTCTAAGTGAAGATCACACCAGGATTTATTTTTCTTGTAGCAGACTCTCTGCCATTTTTCTGTGAGTTTCCTATTAAAGCATTAGCATTGAATTAATGCGTTACACTAAGTTTATGATGAAACTAATGGCTCATAGTTGCAGCTGGTTTTCTTTTAATCTCATACCTATGCAGAAGGGGCAACAATGATAAAAATGTCATATATTTACTGCCAGGGCAATACCAGTCAGGTTGTCACAAGCAAGACTTCTAGGATGTAAGTTGAGATAAACCTGCAGAGTAATTAATACAGCGATCAGAAGACCTCAGATCAATAAAATCCAGGTGAAGAAAGATCTTTTCCTAACTGCTGTAAGCCTGATTCTCCCCAGTCTAGCATTTTTCATCTGTGTGAAATGGCAGTAAAGTGAATGGAGAATTCCGATCTGGCAGGATTCTACTCTTTGCTCAGGCTCAGATGTGAATGACGTAAAGAATGCCATCAGGTACAAGCCTTTCTATATTTCATTTAAGTATAGAGAGTAAATTAGTAATTGTAGAATGGCTTGTTTATGTCTTGCAAATAAGCATATTTACTGAGGGATGTTCTGTATTCACGGCAGCATTTTGTCTTATGTCAACATCAGCATTCCAGCAAGATGAAGACTTCTCAGCACTGCAGATGCTGTGCAGGTATTCCAGCATCTGCATCATGGTACCTGGTATCCAATACAATGTTATCTGATCATTTAAAAATAGATTTACTGACCCAGTAATAGCTTTTTTTTTTTGAAACATGAGGCTACTCACTTTAACCTCTAAGCTAGAGAGTTAACTGCTGACTTTATGGGGCATTGGCATCTTCGCTGTTTGCATTTACTGTGCGTTTTTATGATCCTGTACAATGCTGTTTCCCTATGCATGGAAGCTGCTAGGAAACAAGAATGCACAACAACTTGCAGAATTTAGCCTGTAATTCGATGCTCCACAATGAGACATACCTACATTAATCTGACAGAATGAAAGCAACACACGTCATATCAACTCCAAATAAATATCCTGTCTCCTCTGCAGCAGCTTTATTGAAAGAGATGTGACATAATGGTGTTGTATCACCCGAGCTACTAATCTCAGATACCAGAGATTTCAGTGCTAGGGGAGAGAACACTGCACAAATGGAGGTCATTCAGTATCCTCAAGTACTTGGACAAGTGTCTCATTTTGGACTGTCCCTGCCAATGGCAGACTACAGTCCTGCTGCTAAAAATTGCTGTTGCAGAGCTTCTTTTGCAGGTAACCTGCAGTGTCTGTTCAGAGGGGCTTGTTTATTTTCATGCCTTGAAAAACCAACAATGTTTCTAGGAAGTAAAAGCTGTACTCTGGGTTTTAGTGGTAAAAGTAGGCGCTTCGGAGGCATCACAAATGGAAGTTGTGGTTTTTAAAGATATTTAACCCTCTTCAGGAATTCAGAATTGCTTTCAAGATCTTTTGTCTCCCCCTGCCAACAAGGAGCTGCCATGGAGGAGCTGCAGTGTTCTTGTAGGAGCACAGCAGTGTCAGAGGCCACACAGAGAGCCCACGTGTTTTTATATGGTCCTTGGGTGGGAGAATTGCAGGAAGAAGTACAATAGTTTAATTGAAATCAGAAGGATGCTGAGAGAATCTTGCTATTTTCATGTGTCATGAGGTGGCACATTCCAAGAATCCACTTCTTTGGCAGCAATCCTTGAGCCATAAGGTTGAACCTGTTTACTCAGGCACAGAGCCATTCTGTCAGATGGGCATTAATACACCAATTGTGTTGTATGTGCATCCGGTGTGAGTGTCCCAGATAGGATTCCCAGCAAGGATTGTCCATATGGCTCTTCATTCTAATTTTATATTCCCTTGTACCATTACTAATCCAGGTATGGGTCTGATTATGTTTCAAAAATAGGGAACAGCTTTTTCCTCCTTTTGTAAGTCCTCTTGCCCACTTGCATAACACAGATCAGAGTGATGGTTTAGGAGAAGTTTTTGGAAGACAAACTTTCTTCCCTGACCTTACCAGACCTCTTCCTTCTGCATTCAGAGAAATGAGAGCTTTATAAATCTTCTCCCTTTTTAAGTAAAGTCCCTGTAGGCTCCATCCAAGTAAATCTTTGGCACCAAGATGGATTTCACATGCACTGCAGAGTGGAAATCTGTGTTCAGTCACTCTCTGCACTACTTTGCAGGATGTTTTGCCTGGACTGCTATAAAACACTGAGGTTTCAGGGTTCAGGAAAGAGCACAGCACTGGAGATTGTCACCCTAACTGCCCCTTCACAACCCCACCTGCCTTGCCTCTTGGTTTCCTCAGTAGACTCAGTTCTCTGTACATTAGCAGTGCTGCCAGCATTGCTCTTGCTCTACCTTAGATATAGCTAAGGCACAACATCTTAGTTTGTTATCGTATTTTATGTGTTTTAATTTTCATGTGAATTGAAGAGATAAGGATCTGATATCTGTGGAGTGTGCAGAGTGATGCCAGGTCATGCTCCTCTCTGATAGCTGAAGCAACTGCACTGGCATCCAATTATTCAGTACAGAGCTTTGATAATCTAGATTTCTTGCTCATTTCATGCAGCCTGTTCCATACTAATGCAGCAGATGTGAAAAAATGTCATAAAAATATTTTTTTCCTGCTATTCCTTTTGGAATTAGCTATACTAAGTATTGGGGTAACCTGCTGAAGCAGAGCTGCAGAGCCAGCATCTTTTGATTTTGGTTTAATTTAAACTCCAAATAATGGATTATACTTCTCTTCTGGACCTGGCATGTATCATTCAGATTGGCCCCAGAGTGGGGAAAAAGCAATATATTTTTCAATTGTATACATTTTGATGAATGCTGGCATTAGGCAGCTGCATTTGAAAATACTCATCCTACCCAAAGTCTTCACTTGCTTCTATCTGTCTATAAATTTTTTTCAGTCACTTCTAAAATGCATCTGACTCTGCCTGGCTTAACCAACTTGAGCTGTGCGTATGACTACAAGATGCACTTTAATGCAGTGTAATTTCCTGGGAAATTTGAAGTAGAAGAATTATGGCTCTACTTTGTTGAGACTCCTTAGTATCCTCTCTTGCTGCCATTTTGAAATCTTTAAGAACTTCTCCTGCTGAGGACATGAAAGCAAGTGTTGAGATCCAAAAAATTGCAGTTCAGGCTGGGTAGGAACGATTTTCTGCTCATATATATTGATTATGAGTTGGGATTTGCCATTTTCCAAATGTTTGTACAGTGCAGTCCAGCACAACGAAGCTATGCACAATTGGAGTTCTCCAGGCAATGTTATAAAAACTAAAATATGAGGCCAGTTTCATCTGCAGACTGTAAAAGGTGGACAGTGGAACAGTCCCTTCAGTTTAACACATCACTACTCAGTTAAATGGAACAACATCAGTCCTGCAAGGAGAAATCTACACCCACAGGTGCCCCATCCCACTGGCATGGCTGGATTTTGGTAAGGCAGAGTGTTGGTCCTTCTGTCAGTACATTTAATTAAGTTCAGCTTTACTTTTATTTCTGCAATTTACAATCACTTAAATCATAAATATTGTTTTGTAACTTGATAGAACAGTATGTAATGATCCTTATCTTGTATCTCTTTTAGCCTGAATTTCACATCGTCTTTGTAATTTTTAATGACAGCAACAATTTTTATTATGCTGCTGGAACTTTTCCCAGAGTAGTTGTGTTTTTTATATGTGATTTAGAAGTGAAACTGCAGCAGAAAGCTGCTAAATCCAGCATCTTCTGTAGCTGCATGCTTATGTAAAAAAAATCTTGGCCCTAGTGAAAGAGATTGAAAGTGAAAGAGATTAAAAAGACAACCCCAAAATTTAAGTCAAATGATGCACAAGGTAACTGAGCTTTCTGCAGCTCAGGGAGAGTTGCTCTAAATAGGAACATACCAAGCAAAATACAGGTGAAGGCAGAACATATTTGTATATCAGCTCTTTTCTCTTAGGGAGATCAGCTGGACATTTGTCTTGTTGTGTGTCTGTGTGCCCTTTGAAAATATTTCCAATCAATAGAGACACTACATTTTGACCACAAAATTTGTTCGAATTCCAGTTTCAGTATAAAGAGAAGTGATGACAAAGAGCAGCAAACTTGACCAATCAAAACCTTTCTGCTCTTGGCTGTTCAGGACTTTAGAGAAGTCATTTAGGCAACAAGTCTCATCAGGGGCAAACCTCATCCAACGCTTAGGCTTTTTGTTGCTACAGCCTTCAAGAATATTGATCAAAGAAACCTTTTCTTGTGTTCCTGCACTGTGCTCTCAGCTGCTCTCACACTGTGAAAGAGCTGCCTGTCAGAGACACCAGTCACAAGCATGTTTTTGCCAAGCTACCTGGCTGGCTGAGGAGGGGAATAGGCGTGGGTGCTTCATTTGCAGACAGATCAGATGGAAAAACCGTATTCCTGCCTCAGCACTGGAACCTGAGCCAGTGTTGGGGAGGCTGTTGGCTGTGCCTTTCTGGCCTGGTTTTGGAACTCAAAGCTCGTGGGATGAGGTAAAGCAGTGACAGACACAGGTATTATTGGCTGTGGTTCACTCTGCCACTTCGTCCCACACAAAGTGAGAGATTATTGGGAAACTCAGGAAAGGAAGAGGAGAAACTGCTTTTCAGTCAGACAACTTGGACTCAGGTATGGACTACTGAGCACTCGTTTTTTCTCTGCATTTTTATCTCATATTGACTTTAAAAGTGGCACAGAAGCCACTGGTAGTGCTATAAACCCTCATTTTCTACCTGAATTGTTCAGTTTAGTGATCAAGTCTTCCAAAGCAGAGTATATTTTACTGTGCGATGAACAGGGACAAGGTTCTTCAGGATACATATGCATAGCATGACTCTATAAATTGAATGAAGATCACTTGGGAACTTGAGTGACTCTTCTGTAGAGGATAGTGCCCTGTTTAGAGTTCCTAAAGTTTAGCTAAGTAAGTCCAATCTTTTGCCCTAATTTTATAGTTTCTTTGATTATTTCTTTCTAGCTCAACAAAATTCACCAAAAATCCATGAAGGCTGGTGGGCTTATAAGGAGGTGGTCCAGGGAAGCTTTGTTCCTGGTAAGTGTAATTTTAAAATTTTAGCCTTTCTTAAATATTTTTTTCACTGGAATTAATATAGTTGGATTTGGGGAAGATATTTTGGGTTGATTTGTTTTCATTGCAATGATTTTTAGTTGACAAGTACTCAACATCACATCATAGTGAAGCACAGAAAGGTCTCTGTTAATCCATCATCCAAAATCCATGGCTGTTTTTCAGGGAGGAAATCACTTAGATGACATTCCTGGTTTCTCTCAGTAAAACCAACATGCTGCTACTTTGTGAGTGTGTGTTTTCTGTGTGTAGAAAAGGACTGAAAAGTATTACTGTTAACTGGATGACTTTATTTATCTGTTGCAGCACTTCTAGGTAATTGCATGTCTACAATTTTAGATTAGATTTTAGAGTAGATTAGGACAGGAAACCACTGCATGCAATTTTCACTGACTTTTGTTTAGTAAACAAGAAATTATGAGTGAAAAAAATGAAATAACTGGGCTTCACTGAGATTTAGTAAATCATAAATAATCAAGAAGCAGCTAAAAGGACTCTGTGCAGTATCTTTTCAGTGCAATTGAGATTAATATGCATTAATTTATGTATATGAACTATATCTTCTAAGGTAAAGTAGTGCTTCAAGTTTTATCATGAATGCACCAAGAAAACTACAACCTGATCCTTATTTCCTCATAATACTAGAAAATATTGTTTGGCAGTTGTGTGAGCTCTTCCTGAGGATCTGTAGATTTGACCTATCATCAGCTGCTTTCGCTGTTTTGAGAGCTGTTGCAACCTGACAGTCATCTGAAATTCCCAAAATGCTGATTGTCTTGTTAAGAATTCTAGTGCAAATGAGATTAAATATTTCAGCCCACACATTTCTGGCACTGAAATGGTTGTGAAAATCTACAGGCCTGGAGCTTAATTACATATTGATATAGCATAAAGTAGCTTTTCAGATTTACTTGAGATTGGTTTGGGCTGTCAGAGACACTCCAGTGTATTCTTGTGCATGTTTAGTTCCTCATAGTGACAGCAGGGGAAGGAACCTGGAGAATATAATCACCTGCTTTCAAGATATTTCAGCCTTCCTGAGTTGCATGACTCAGGTAGATGCCCAGCAGAAAATGAATGAAAAAAATATTTGCTAAACAGGCCTAAATTTAAAGTTACTGAGAAAAATAATATAATTGTCAGGATGTAAAGAAACCTGTGTTCAGTTCATGCTTGTGGTGTTCTAGTTTTAATACTGTGAGAAATTTAGGCTTAGGAACATCCTTGGAAGATGAATGAGGAAACAGTGATGACTCAAAAACTTCTAGGAAGGAAGACCTTTTAGAGTGGTGTGGAGGGACACCTCCTTTCTGAGGGAAACCTGAATTACCAATATGTATTGAATATCTGACTAACCCAGCACACATCCTCAAGAACAGGTCCAGAAAGTCAGTCATGAAGAGCTCACTGAAGCAGCCATGAAGAAAGCAAGGGGAATTTGGGGGTACCTTTCTTTCAAATTCAACTCTGCAACCTGTCAGCCTCAGCAGAAGAGAGAAATCCTGTGAGACTTTACAGAACAAACAACTAATTTTTTTTTTCCAGCAGTACCTAGATTTGGGAGCCTTTGAAAACCTTATTTAAAGCATTTCAAGGCTGCATTTGTGGCTGTGCTCTCAGACTAACACATCACAAAAGATCTGTTGGTGCATATTAAGTTTATCCGTGCTGGTAGCAGCCACGTATCAGATCTCACATGAGATGCTAATTAGCATCTGAGAGGTGAGAGCTGCCAGGCAGGCTGTGGAGCTATTGCTGGAGTTGCTGACTGGTGTGCACTGAAGCAAACAGTTACAGCTATCTACCAGGATGTTTTCTTTCCACAGCTGTTTGTCCTAATCCAGGCCTGGAAGTGAACACCCCCAAAGATACTAGAAAGGAGTGTTTGTCCAAGAGCCTGTCATCTTGGCATCTCAGCTAATATGATTGACATGAATCCAGCTCTGGAGCTGCTTGGGGGAGCAGCCACAAATGCAGAGATGATTAATTAGGGGTAATATCATGGTAAAACACACCAGGAGTTGTTGCCAGAGTTTGTCTGTCACAGCTTTAGCTAGGTTAATACTTTTTGCCTACTTCAAAGTCACTTTCTTTCTTTTAACTCTCACTTCTTTCATGGAGAGCTGTGTAAGAATGCAGTTAGGAGTGTGTCACAATATCTCTGGGTTAGAATGTGCCATTCATAAGTTTTTCTGTTTAATCTGTTTTGGAAGCATTTAAGTCAAGTCCTAAAAATGTGCTGGATCCTATGCAGATTTGCCATTGAGCAGTTCATAAAATCAAGCCATACTTCACTACATTCCCCAAATCCCAGACTCCCTATACTCTGGGATAGATTTTAGAAAAAAATATTTTAAATCCCTTTCTAATGTCCATCCGGACACAGGTTTTTTCCTGCTGTAAGCCACTGAGCTGCAGTCAGTGATGTGTATCTCACAGGAGGGAAGGATTTAGGCAGAGATAAGGTACACGACCCCTCACAGTATCTTTCCCAAATTCGCTTCTTGCAGTGCTCCACGAGAATGCAGCATTGGGAACTAGCAGGTTCCCTCAGCACAGGAACTGTGGCTCAGGTGTGTCCTGGTGCCCAGCCTTGAAAGATGCAGAGTTCTCAGCTGCAGGAGAAAAAGTTCATCAAGGCTGGATTTGTGTATCTGCTACTGGAATACTGCAGAAACCACTCTCCATCTCTTACCTGTTCTACAAGCAAAGAATTGCTCTTATGATTTAAATCATGTAGGCTAACAAAGTAGAAAGTAAATAGAGCTTTAAAATATTAATTGAATGCAAATTAGGTTCCAAATTGAACTTCAGGGAATGTTCGAGGATGAAGAAGGAATACTTTTCTTTATGCATGGTGATTTGCATAATAATAAAATAATTTATATTATTACAAACTCTTACTACATAGACTTCTTCTGGTGTGGAATATCAAAGTAGTTCTTCATTGGTTAAAACACCTTTAAATAACCTTTTTCATGTCTTTTCTTTGGCTGTGGCTATGAATATGCCATGTCACTGAAGTGGTGCATGCAGTTTCCAGGTGGCTAAGACAATCATATTCCAAATTCATTGGTACCATTGTTGTTACTTCAAAACAGATGTGCATAACCTTTGATAATCTTTGTGATTGTATTGATTCTTTTTGTACTGGTCCTGTTTTTTCATGCTATTATGAAAGTGGGCTTTGGTAAGCATGAAATACAAAGGTGGTTAAATCTAATTTGTGATCACAGAATGCACTTGCCAAACCTCCATCCTGTTGTGGAAACTGTGGACTATGTGACAGTACAAGCATGCAAGTGTTTCTTTCCCAGGGAAGACACTATGTTTGGGCCCCCATACTGAATTGTACCAAATCTAAAGTTACTTTCCAGGGTGCCAGTGCCAGCCTCAGCTAACAGGACAAAATCCGTCAAATAATGAATGAACATTGCTGAGGGAGCAGATGATGTTCTCCTTCCTTGTAATAAAAGTTGTAAATGAACTCTTAATTCCAGATGAAGATCTACATCCACTAGGATTCATTATTTATATTAGTACACCGACGCGCTGGCCAGGCTAGGATAGCTGCAGCTTGTCCAGACGTGCCCAACACAAAGGAGGAGCAGTCTGTGGCACCTTTGGCACCTCGCTGGCTAGCTTCCTCGCCCGTGCGATGGAAGGCATGTAGCCTAGCGCGCCTGGGGCTTATAGATAGCCCGTGCGTGACCAGAAAATTAATGAGTGAGGTGGCTCCTTCGGCCGGTATTCCAAGGGTTTATTGTAGAAAATCCCTCAAAGGGGACCGGAAGCGAAGAGAGAGAAGCAGTAGCCCGAGTGAGGTTAAAAGGCATACAGGGAAGGGGGCGAGGATGACACAGCAGTGACCTATAGGAAGAAGGGAAGGGCGGGACAGGTCTGGTTACCTTCCCTTAGGAGATACAAGAGGTGTCTGTCCACTGTCAGTCGGACAGACGGAGCCTGCGTCAGGTCACAGGAATTCAATGGGAGAAGCCATCCTCACCGAGGGGGATTTAACCTTTGGAGCCAGCCCACCAAACCTCTTTTTCTGGGCTCTGTGGCCCCCTGGGCATTCCTGTGGTTGGTTCAGTCACTACAACAATTATTGACCACAGATCACCAGTCAAAGCCCACCTTTTTCCCTAGGGTTCTGAGATGAGAAATCTCCTGTTCATGGTTCCTTCACAACTTGTTTTACCCTAAGAGGGAAAAGACTGCTGGAGTTTTGTGATGCTGTTCCTGCCCTTTGCAAGGATCGTGTTCGTGGGATTATGCCCTAACCTTGACCAGCTGGCAATGCTGCACTGGCTCAAAACATGGGCAGTGGTTGTGAAGCACTGAGAAACTGCCTCCAAGGAGGAAATGCATGAATTTCATAATGATTTACAAGGGAAAAGAAGTCTGAAACAACTGACAGGCTTGATCATGAGTGCCCAAACCTCATTTTAAACTTCCTGCTATTCCCATGTGTTTTTGTTATGGCCCACAGAGGTAGTTCAAGTGTGCCTAGTTTCTCCTGTCTGGACTTCAAGATTTCTTTTATTACAGCTTTGAGCTTTTTTTTAAATTAGAAATGTCTTTACATACACGTTCAAAAATAACCTTTGATGGGCAGGTCACTGTCAGAACCATGAACTGTTTCTCCGTGGCTTAAAACTGAGAGATGCAAAACTTCAAACCCACACACTTGTTAAACTTTCAGCTCTCAGTTTGTGCCACCCTGCAGTCACAGAGGGGTCTGTGTCATACGCTGAGATGGTGATCACTTAGTGTGGCTGCCTGAACAGCAAAAACCAAACCTGCTGATTACTACTCCTGCAGTGCTCACTTTTCTAACTATAACACCTCTCCTGGTCTTATTTTGGAACTCCAGGAGGCTGCAGCGTCACTCACCATCTGGTACATTTTGCTTATCAGGGAAAACAGTGGTGCTGTCAGAGCTACAGCAGTTCTTAAGCAGTCTGCACACACCCTTCAAAATCATGCAGTCTGCTGCTGCCTCTGAGGAATTAACCAGCCATATATAATTATTTATTGGAATGATAATAGCAGTTTTTCTTTTATAAAGCAATATATTGGAACAGTTCATTTCTTCAGGGTGATAGAGCATAGATTCTGGAAATCATTCACTTACTGATTTGAACTTAGATTAGTATATATAATATTTCAGCTTTGGTTGTCAGTTAAAGATAGCTTGAAGGAAATATGTTTCATAACAGATATTTTCCTGATTTCTCACTTCCTTTGGTGATTCTGCAAAAATTGACTCTTTACAAATCATGTAGCTAGAAAGGAGACTAGACGTTTCTTTTAATTTTTATGTGAGAGTTAACTATAACGCAGCGTGGACTTTTTCCCTGTCACAACACCTGGTGGCACCGTGATTCGGTTCCCATAGCCCCCTTTCTCAGTTGACCAAGGAGCTCAGTACTGGGGATCACCTTTTACAGGTACTTTTGTTACCACCATGAAGCTCAAAAAGTTGCTGTCATCAGGTCCTTCCCACTCCTTTGAACACCCATCTATGCAGTCCTTTTTAAAAGGGCCTTTTCAATAAAGTTACTGTTTTACATGCAGCCTGTAACTGCAGCCATTTTGCAAACAGATCTCTAAATGCTGTTTTTCCCTCTAATTCAGCTCTTCCATGAAAGAAAAAAAAGTTTTAGGAGTCAGTGATGCTAACTAACCGCAGTAAAGCGCTCTGAAGACCTAAAATTTTAAACCTTGATAAACTTGTGACTGAAACACATTTCTTTGCTAATGCAGTCTCAGATCCCTTTTCTTTTAACAGCCTAATTATCTTTCTTAGCTGTGGCTTTTCCTCCTCAGTTACAATTGGTAGCCACAAAAGAAAAACTGCACGTTGCGGATGTATCCTGGCCTTTGCTTCGTTATCCTGACGTGACTGAATGATTCAAGTTGTCTTCTTGCCTGTTCCTGGTCCCATCAGGCACTGCAAAGGTCAAGCCTTCCCTTTTTATAACTGACACATGAAGTGGCAGGTTGGACCTTGCTGTGCCACCAGCTGTCCAGGGCCTGTCCTTCTGCACCTGCAAGTTCCCCTGCCAGGACACAAGCAGTGTCCCTCTTCTGCTTCAGGAATGTGCAAATAAGGAAGACCTTGAAGGCAGTGATTTGCAGATGCTTGTCAATTATTGTCCCTCACGCTTTGCTGCTAGGTTAGGTACCATTTTTGGTGTAGGAGTACTCCAGCTACTTTCTGATGAAGTTGAAAATCCTCTTTCCCACTATCCTGAAGCGGATGCTGTTTACCTTGCAGTGACACTAAATACGGGTTATAAGCACAAAGAACAATTAAGTACCAGGAATTTTTGGTACAACTGTAGGTACTGAAACCTGCATAGATGATGGCTTCTAGCTGGGAGGAAGTTCAAGAGGTTTAATACCATTTGGGCAGTCATATCCTCAGAGAGCAGTATCCAAAACATCTGCTGTCCTACACACTGTGTATTTACAATCACTACAGAACCTTGACTACCTGTACTGTTGGGAAAGTAACTGCCCTTTCTGCAAATGTAATACAATTTATTTTTTTTAATATTACCCAAGTCTACTTTAAATTGGTTTAAAGTGAAAAGCCAGCAAGCCACCTCTGTGATATTACAAGGGTTCGCCATTGCATGATGAGCACATCCTCTTAAGTTTTTGCTTAAGAAAAGAAGGATCATCCCTGTGCACCACGTTAGCGGGACCATCAAAAATTGGGGTTTAGGATAAAAAGGGTAAGACTGTGTCTTGGTTTGAGAGACA
>VWPU01019995.1:0-35542 GCA_013398955.1 Callaeas wilsoni
CCTCCTCCTCCTCCTCCCTCCGCTACCGGAGGATCTCACTGGAGAGGCGCTGGGGCAGCAGCCAGATCCGTCACACGTGGGATCGGCTTAGCTCAGCGCCGCGCCGGCGCTCCCTCCCCCCGCCGCCATCCTCCCCTCCCTCCATCCCGCCCCTCCCTCACGAAGGCGGGGCCTCCGCCGGCGCGTGGCCCTGTATGACGTCACGGTGACGTCACCGCGCCCTCCCCGCGCAGCTCCCGCCCCTGCCCGCGCGCGTCCGTCCCTCCCGGGTGTCCGCGGCACCGGGGACCGTCCGCCCGGGACCGCCACACCGGGGACCGTCCGCCCGGGACCGTCCACTGGGGACCGTCCGCCCGGGACCGCCACACCGGGGACCGTCCACCGGGGACCGTCCGCCGGGGCCCGCACGCCCTGCCCGGGGCCCCCGACCCCCACCGAGGGGTGGCTCTTGCGCTGTTCCCTGCCGGCCCCCCTGCTCTGCTCCCCACCCCGCACACCCCAAGCGGGCGTCACGGAAGAATTCCAGGGGCTGGGAAGTGCCTGCTGGGTGTCCAGGAAAGGAACATTAAATCTTAGGGACTCGGGAAGAATTCGGGCGTTTACTGAGAGGTGTCATCCCGCCACCAAGCCTGGGCATCGCAGCCGCGCAGCCCTTGGCACCGCCCGGACCCTGCGAGCACCCCGGGTGTAAATCGCAGCTTCCTAGGGCTGCTCAGAGAAAGAGGCTGGAGCCCGGCGCTCCCACATCCTGCAGCTCCTGCACCCCAGCGCTCCCATGGCCGTGTGTCACCATGTGCTGGGGCTCCTCCATATCCCAGTGCATCCCCAAGTCCCTGTTTCCTGCTGTTCCCTCATCCTGCTGTTCCCACGTCCTGACATGCCCACGTGCCAAGGCTCCAGCGGCACCACTGACCCCTCGGCCCCACAGGCACTGCCCAGCCAGCGTTCCCCCTCAGCTCCTGCATTTCCCACTCGGTGTTTGACCAGTGCTGTGCAGCGGCAGGCAGGAGCGGGATGGGGCTGCCAGGTATCGTGTAATTATCTGCGGTCAAAGCAATCAGGTTCGCCTAAATTAAGGAGTGCTGGCAGGAGCGTGGGCCACCCGCCCAGCGGGACTGAGCCACGTTGCCCTACATTTTCAGAGCCATCCATGGATTTTGAATTCCTCTGCTTGTCCAGCGCCAAGTGCCTCCCAACCAAAGACCTCCCAGCTCAGCAGCCAAGCCTGCAAGAGCTATTTTGGGGTTGCCTTTTCCAGCTCAGGGATTACAATATTTTTACTGGGGCTGGGGGAAGTATGTGGATGTGCTCTCCAGCAGGGACTAATGAACAAAGTGGGAATGAGTGGATGTGCGCAGTGCTGGGAGGTCAGGCCCACTGGAGAAACACTCCTCTTCATGCTCTGCTGCTGACCACCATAAAATGGGATAAAATTCCCCTTATTTGGTTTGCTGTGCCATGAAGTGCTGAATTCTGGCTCAGCAGTGGGGCAGGCTCTGCTCCTCCAGAGCGGGTAGGGAAGCCCCCAGCTGCTCCAGCCGGGAGAGGGGCTGACCTGGCCCTGCCCCAGCAGGGTGAGCAGCACCAATGTGCAAAGGAAATGGATGGGGGGGGATTAAAGAACAGTCTTTTTCTCCCCCCTTTGAGCCTCCTTTAGATCTTAGCTATTTCTCGTAATAATCACCGGGAAATTACTAGTCAGGAGAGCGGTTCCTGGGGTTATATTACCCCTTTAATCTCTCTGGCAGCGGTGCAGAATTTTAAAGGGGTTCCAGAATGAACAAGCACAAGACAGATTTTGCTGATGGACAGAAGGAACTTCAGTGCAGCTGCTTATGGCTCAGAAAGAAATTTGGATTGCTGTATATTGAAAGGAAATCTCCACTGCTATCCCTTCCATCAGCGAACGTTGCAGGTCAAATGGCTTTGGGAAGACTTTATCAGTACGTTCTCTGTCCACCTGCCCCAGAGCCGAGGCCAGGTTCGGAGGGGTGACCAGTTTCAATCTGTTCAGTCAGTTTTGCTCTTTCTCAGCACTCTGCTGTCACAGCAGAAGCCAGACCCACGGCACCAGGGATGCTCTGGGGACACGCTCAGCACCTGAAGCCCATGGGTGACAAACCAGGACCTGCTGTCCTGCTCCTTTGGCAGCAGTCGACAGCACCCAGCCCCAAAGCTGCTGTTCCAGCCCCAATCCCAGATTTTCCTCCAGCCCACTGAGAGTTTGCAGGCTTGCCCTCTGCTCTCCTCCTCTCCAACCTCTAATGTTCATGCTAAAAATCCAGAGTCCCAGTGGAATTTGGGAAGTAGCTAATGAACTGCAAAGCTGACATCTGTAACTGCCAGCCAGGGATAACATTCTCCCTAGCTGCACAATTAAAAGTTGGAGCATTTAGTCCAATAACAAGGAAAGTTACTGCTATTGATTCAAACCAGCCCAGATCCTCCACGGTGGCTCTGCAGGACAGACGAATTCAGGACGATCACATCTGTCCATGTACTCACGCAGCACCTACCCTCATTAGCAGGTTTTAGCCTCACCACTTTCCTTTCAGTTTTTACAACTCACGTTTCATATCAGAGACTGAGATGCAGAGTTTGTTAAGATCATCATTTATAAGGCCAAAGTGACATGAGACCCCAAATCTCCTTGGAGATACGTGAATCCTGAGAGCCCAACTTCTGAAACGAGATCTTGGGCTCCTAAACCAGCTGGGCATGGATTGGGAATGCTGTGCCAGGTAAGGAAGGTGGCAGGTCCCAATCTCCCAGGCTGCAGCCGTGTTCCTTGGACATCCCATCTTTGCCGTGCAGCGATGCCAAGGGGCTGCATCCACCTCACGCTGCCTGGAGAACGAGTTCATCTATCTGGGGCTGTAGAAATCTGCATTTATGTTTTGTATGCTCTATAAATTCAGTGTCATAATAAAAAGGATCTAAATCTTTACTGAATAATTCATTTTCACGCATAGGGAAGAAATAATGACCTATATTACATTCCATCTATCATTTAGCAGGTTGTGGAGATTGATCGGCCGGTGGCTTTCGGAGGTCCCCGGTGAGGAGCAGGGGCCTGCCTGCTGCCCAGCTGTGGCTTCACCTGAAAAACATTATTCAGATAGAATTCTGGGGGGTGATACGCTGGGGAGCTGCCAGGAAATCAAAGATCACTTAAAATGCAGATAAGTCATTGCAAACAATTGGTGTTCTTGGTGCATCTCTGCCTTGGGCGTTACCCCAGTGCCTGCAGCACCCCACAGAGCCACACCAGGAGAGGGGCTGTGCCAGCCCTGCCTCCGAGGAGACACAGCACCGGGGATGGAAGAGATGTCCTCGGGGTCTGTGGTGTCAGACTGGCCAGGGCTGTCTAGGTACCATCCACGTCTCCAAAAAGCTGGGCAAAGACTTCCTGTGTGTGCCTGGGCTTCATAACAGAGGACAGGCTTTAAAGTGCACAGCACTCAGCAGCTTTGGTTGTGATATTTGTAGCCAAAATTTCGGCAGAGCGCAGACTTAGTGGGTTGGATATTTTTTATTCCACTTTAGGCTGCCCATCCATTAACATCCACCTGTGTTTCCTCGTGGTGAGCTCTACACGTCTTCCCATGTTGCCAGCCCCTCTCTTTTTTTCCACTCGCTCCATCACCTGAAAGGAAACCTCCAAACCCAACGCCCGTGAGCGCTGCCCAGACCTGGGGCTCACAGCAGCCCAGGGACAGGCAGGAAAACAAACAAAAACCACTGAGTCTGGCTGCGCAGGAGGGAGTTACTTAAAAACACAGCAGCCAGTCCCTAAACAGGAATAGGTTATCCCAGAACCAGTAATTTTAGGGAAGAAGTACTGGTTCACACCTGGTGCAAATGTGGTTCTATATCTTGGGTAGACACTGGAGTTTTTCCCCGTCAAGTTCCAGATCTGCATCAAATTATTTCAGCATTTGCTAATGAAGACATTACACTGACCTTATTAAAAACATCGTGATTTTCATCTTAACTGAGAAAACAGTGTTTTTTCAACTGTTTCAAAAGAAGAATAAAACCCAAATATTATCAGGCCCATCTTTCATATGATAAGGGAGGAGGGGGAAGCTCTGCAAGGAAAGATTTCAAAGCCTGCTTTGTTTTCATCAGCTTTGAAATCAACAGACAGCCCTGAGAATTTTGTTTTTCAGAACCACAGTGTTTAATTCTATTTACTACTTCCAGGCAATTCTATATATATACACAGCGAAAAACCCAAGCAGCTCACTTTAAACAAATCCTCCTGCTTTTTTCAGATGTGTCATTCCTCCTGCGGGTAGGATTGCAGGATACAGATCAATTAAGTTGAAGCCAAAAACGAAGCAGGGAGGAGAGGAAGGGGAAGAGGAGGGTTTGTGCTGTCCCTGGGCAGCTCTCCCTGCTGGATCTGGCAGGGGTGACTGTCCTGTGGCCACTTTGGCTTCATCTGAAGGAGGGGTTTAGCGGGGAATTTTCCAAAGACCTTTCCCCAGCTCTGTTGTCCGATCCAGCAGCTGGAAATCCAGCCTCTCACTCCAGTGCCTGGACATATCCGAGCACCCCAATTTACCCCTTGTGTTGTCTCTCACCCTGGGGTGGACGGAGTTATGCCAGAAATCCCGTTTCCTTCCCTCTCCCAAAACCAGGCTGTCTACCTTGTTTCTCTCCCTGATTAATTTTTACCAAGGGCCTTTAAGAGCCTCTGATAAACTGCTCCCAAAGTCCAAACTAATATTATTAACTATGAATCTTCTCCTATAAATAATTCCCAGAAGTAGATCAATGCTACCACTGAGTCAATGGATTCACTGGAATCATTTCTTCCTGTTACTCCCGGATTTTTTTCTCCCTGTCGCCACTAATCAATTATGATGATAAAACTACCCTGGAACACCCCCAAAATAAAGATAAACAGTGTGTATTATCAGAGGCTGGGGCTGTGCACGGCGTTGAAGATGCGTTACCTTCTCTGAGCCACATTTGTTTTCCTCTACAGACAGTTAAGGGGGAAAAAAAAAGGAGGCCCAGTAAATGAATGGTCTGGTGTAACACAGCATTAATTCCCTGACCTTCCGCACTGAGTGACTAAGAATCTCAATCTCAATTATTCCTTTCATGACGGAATCTAAAATAGACACAGCAAGTCCTCAGATTCTTGCTCAAAAGCAGGAGAGGTGGAATGAGACGAGTCAGCCCGATCGCACTGAAACCACATCCATTATCAGTTCCGTGTCATTCAAAAAAATCGACTGCGGGAGAAAGCAAGAGCATCCAAGGAGAATTATTGCAAAACGAGCGCTGGCAGGATCTGGATAAATACAGACACTCATTTATATATGCACATGCACTTAAAATTCACAAGTGTGGAGCTGAATCAGGGGTAGGAAAAACAAGTCACTCCCCAGAGGACACCATCGCTCTAAATTAACAACAAGCAGATCAGAATTGATGAAAACACCCTGAGAGGTTGATAAGCAAAGCTCCCTCTCTGTAGGTGGTGGGGATCCCTCGCATTTTCAAGTCTGGGCATTCCTGCACCTATGGCATGATGGAAATGGCAAACCCATCATTTCCTGTCTGACTTTGGAGTTAACAACTTCGTTTGCTTCTTTCTAGTTAATCAAATTATTCATATTGCTAATACAGCAAATTCCACGACCTTTAAGTTCACATCAAAGGAGACATGAGCAAGAGAGTTTCCATGGGGCTTTAGACTATCTCAGCACAGATCTTCAATGGGCACAAAATCCTCACAGTCACACTACCACGTATACTTACTGAAGATCACCCCTTCGCCCACGGATCTCTGAAGGTATTTTCCTGCAGCTGGAAAACAAGGACAGAACCAGACCCAGCTGTGGGACACTGTCCGTGCCAGGGGCTGTTGTCCGGCCGTGCCTGGCCGTCTGCAGGCGGGAGCCTCGCTCCCTGCACGCAGGGCTGTCACCCTGGGGTTGCCTTTAATGTAATTCCCTGGCTTTCCTCGTAATTCACTGGTTTTCCAGCAGCAGATGTGGATCGAGCTCCTAAGTTTGCCTTTCCGGCCAGGGCCTGGCAGCACGTGGCAAGGCTGCAAGGAGCCCGGGAGACAAGGAGTCACACACAGCCTCTGGCCACATCCTAAATTCCAGCATTGTACGTCAGGAAGAAATGTGCCTGGGAAATGTAGCTGTAACTACATTAAAGCACCATAATTCAATTCTAACCACATCATTACGGAGGTGCAGATCAGATAAGCACGGAGAGCGAGGGAGCCGGGCTTTGCCGGCTGCGGAGCCGCGTCCCGCCGGCACCCGCGGGGTCGGGCACGTTTCGGGCTGGGAGAGCATCGCACTCCCTGCTCCGGGGATGTCTCGCACGGTTAAACCGCAAACCCGCCTCTCCAGGAGGCTCCTCCACTCCGTCCCTCTGCTCCGACCCAGCGTCCAGTGAAACCCCTGCACCCCGAACGGCAGACCCTGCGTCCCTTCCCTGGGAGGGTATTTCGGTCCTCACGGACCCTTCCCGCGATCCTGCACCGTCCTTCCCACACCGGAGAGGCCTCATCGGGCGGTGCTGGCTGAGCAGGGGAGCACTGCAGCCCATGGCCGAGCTGCCGCCCTGACAGCCCTGCGGCCCCCAGCCCTTCCCTGCACTGCCCAGGCATCTCCGGCCTCCCCTGGCGAGGGATGGGGGCGAGGCGCAGCTGCCGGGCCCCCGCGGCCGCGTCCTCGGGAATCATCCATCCGCAGATGCTGCCCTCACATGTCAGCCTGCCTCAGGGCATCACTGCCTGGGCCAAAATCGCACCCGACCACCACGCCTGGCCATGCACTGGAAACCAGTCTTTGAGTTATTACCTCCTACCAGGGAACGTGCTTTTCCCGTATTTAAGCCGTTCCTCAGCTTTAAGCACCCTCTCCCACTAGATTTAAAGCACTGATGTGCCGACTGTCAAGGCCCTGGATTCCTGGTCTGACTTTTGGGCAGCCATGAGATTAACTCTTCTGTTCCAAATCATTTTAAGCAGAGGTTAATGCTGAACTTGTGCTTCTGCCTTTGCTGAATCAGGGCTTTGCCAACTTCCTGCTTTATTTATTTGGCTTTCTGTGATTGCTGAGCCGGGATGGCAAGGATCCTACCTTGAACCTCCCCTGGGACCTCTTGTGATGAAAAGCAAAGCCTGCAAACGCTGTGGAGTCTCTACTGCATTAGGAGAGGAGTTTCATGAAGATTCATGTCTTTCATATTGTTCTATGAAATTAAAGAGCAGAGGAAAATCACTTTCGAGGAAGTGAAGATGTACTGCAGCAATTTAGTTGTAAACATAATTAAGCAACTGGCCCTGACATACTCGTCCTTTCTTGGCCAAAATTCAGCTGGAGTTTCCATTGATGTCAAGATCAAGCTATGCAAATAATTAGAACAGGCTTTGTCAAGAGAGTAAGATCCAAAAGGGATTTTGGGTGACAAGGTCTGTAACAATGCTCCCCTTGCTCTTTCTGAGCTGCATCCAGATCTTTAGGTCCTTCATTTCCCTTCCAGCCTCATCCATCTGCTTAATGCTCACACTGAGACCTGTATGAAAAGCTGTGTGAGGCCCAGGTGGCAGCCCAGCAGAAGTGGCTTCCAGGCTCCAGACACTGAAGGAAGAAAGGCTGGGATCCCACATGGAGCAGGGCGCTGTAATGAAGTCACTCTGCCACTTCAGACTTACCCAAATTACATTGATGGGTTAATTTTGCACTGAAGGCTCTCGGCTGGGTTGGGCATTGCCTCCCTCCCCTCCGCGATGCCAGATTGGGCACCACGTGTTGGCTGGAGGTGGCACCCAGCCAGGTCAGACTGTCACTGGTGCCTGTGTGTGCTGTGTGACTGCCACAGCCCTGAGGTGACATCCCTGCTCCACCTGGAGCCTTTGTGCTCCCCTGGGATGAGGGAGTGGTGCAGAGCCTGGAGAAAGGCCCTGCACGACCAAACATTTAACTGACTGAAATAAGAACTGGGCACTCGACGCTTGTTTGTCATAACTTGCTTACGAGCGGGCACGATGACAAACGTGCAAGCTGTAGGTGTAAATACACTTACAGACTGGTTATAGTGAACCAAAAGCAAACTGCTCTTAAGCTGAGCTGAGAGCACTGGGCTTTGGCAGTGATATTTAGAGCTTTCCTGAGTCCCTGGGTGTGGAGTGGTTTTCTAAAATTGCTGGGTTTTTGGTTTTTGTTTAAAATAAATGTATAGTCGTTGAAGCTCCAAGGAAAGAACTTGAAAAATGTGGCCTTTAGAGCTTTGACACCGAATGACAAATAAAAAGAATCCAAAGGACAAACCCCTTAAAAATATACATGGCTATCACTTAGCGAGCAGAGAAAAGAAGCAAGGATGACGTGTTTTGCTTAGAGGCCAGGACTGACAGCAGCCTCTTGTGTTATCCTTACAATATTGGTGGGATAACACAGTACCAGCAAACGCCTCCTGCACGCACCATTGCTTGCCCAATTTTGCAGGAGCAGGTGCTGAGCTGGGGCTGTCTGGGCTGAGCCACGGTCCAGCAGCGCTCCGGGAGGTGACATTTGCCTCGCTGGCACTCGAGAGCACTTCAGCTTCACCTTTGCAAATGAAACTCTCTGCATCATTGGGGAACCACGCCTGGAGGCCCATTGGAGCCCAGCAGCTATTCTTCCTGCTATTTCTTACTAGGGTGCTCTTTCAAGGAAAGGAAAAACTTGGGCAAAATGAAAAATACTTAGCTGGAGTGGGCAGAGGCTCCTGGATTTGTTCTTCCTGGCCGAGGCCATTTTGGATTGATGCAGCACTAAAGCTCTGTGGCTCTCGTGGGGTTTTAGTGTGATGCAGCACCAGAGCAGCGCTGCTCCAGTGAGGATGGAGTGTGCAACATTACTTACACTGCAGGGAACTTTTTGCAGTCGTTCCCCCTCCCCTCTTTGCTCACCACCTTGTGTGGCTGCAGTTCACCACAGATGGGACTCTGCTGGTCTGAATCAGCGCAGGGACAGTGTTTTGCTGTTCTGTCTCAACAACAAAAAATACCATTCAAACCAACACAAACTTAGCTGAGAAAGTAATAAGAAGGCAAACTCAATTACTGTTTCATCTGGCATTATTGTTGCTTTGCTGCTCTTTGTCAGGGACTTCTTCCAGGCAAAATGGGAGAGATTATCTTGTCTGGATGTTATGAAGTAGCTAATCCCTTCCGCAAGTGGAGGAGAGCCAAACGCTTCACGTTGGGCCAGTGGAAGTGTAAATATGGTGACAAAGTGCTGCCACTGCTCCCTGGCTCCAAGGGCCGACTTTTCCCAGGGCTTTGCTCACTCCACATCTGCACAAGGCACCAGGATTTCCCCAAGATCACCCAGAAGATTTCTTCTTTCCTGTCCCAAAAGCTGCTGGAGCAGGTGGATTTGACACACTATCTCCTCCGCTGCTGTGGGGAACAAGAGGGAAGAGGTATTTTTGGAAGAGAGAAAGGCCACTGTTGAATCTCACCGTGCTGGTGAGCCCGCTCCATCCCTCATCCCAGCCTCGTCCCCACCCCCAGCTCCTCCCGGGGTCACCACTGGGCTGAGCAGCTGTGGGAGCCCGAGGTGTGACCCCAGAGCTGCACTGCCTACCCCAGGGACCCCACTGTGGGTCCTGCTCCCTGCACAGCTCCTCGAGCTGAGGATGAGGATGAGGATGCTCCTGCCTTCCTCCAGCCACCCTGCAGCAGGGCCTGGAGTAGGGACCTCAGAAAGCAACAGCAGGAGAGAAATTACCCACCTGTCATGTGTTCACTTGGCACATAGAGAACCCTCCAGGGCCATTATCTCAGTAAAGTCAGTCTTGTTTTCATGTAAGAAGGGCCATTTTCTGATCACCTCAAGGTAAGCAGGGTGAGGTTGCCTCAAACAGAAATTCTCAAAGGTCCAGTCTTTACCCACACTGTACATTAACCCGGAGCAACACGTTCATGGGAACAGCCTGACACAACCAACACCTCTGGGCTCTGTGTGAGATCTGTCACAGCCCTGGGAACACGAAAATCACCAGCCCTCCTGGAGCAGCACCTCTGGGATGAACCCCAGTGTCGTCCCCCTTCCATAATCACAACGGAGACACAACACAATACCCCACCTGCCCATGGCCCCCCATCTCCCCAAAATCCAGCAGCTCAGGTAAAAGGTATCTGCAAAGCTGGGGGAATGCTCGGCTGGAAACGCGGAGCAGCCCCAGCCCGTGCGGGTGTGTCTGTGTACATCCAGCCAGGGGGATATTTAATGATAATTGCTTCTTTTCAGTAGCGAGCAATGTGCCTGGTACAACCCAAAATGATTTTGCTATTTTGACGTTGGGAAATCTGCAAGTCAAAGGTGAGGGAACGACTGCGCAGAGCAGCCAATATTAAAAATCACAATCTGGCAGCGGCGGCGCGGGCTGGCAGAGCTGGATTGCCAATCATTTTTATAACTCGGCGCTTTAAATAGCAATAATGTGTTGAATGTGAAATTGCCTGTGCTGATGGGGGTTGCTGCACGTTATTAAAATCCAAGCGTTGGGACACACATTACACATTTGTGATTCTTTAGAGACATTGTTGGGGGAAAAATACAAACTCCAGGAGAAATTTGAGGGAGGGGGGCCCAGGAGGTAAAGGGTGAGGGAGAGGCAGGCACTCAGGTCTCTGGAAGATCACCAGGCAATAGGCAACAGGGAGAACACTTTAGCTCTGCTGGATATGCCCAGGAAACAGCCAATTATTTCAGAGGCATTGGAGCGTTAAGCGATGCAGATTATTCCCTCTAATACTTATTCCCTGTGCAATTCCCATTCGGTTTGCTCTGCTTTGGCCCATTCCAGAGCCACACTTGGCCCAACACCTGAGCCCCCGGGTAGGAGCCAGGCTGCTGCTGCGCCTTCCTGTGCATCTCTCCCTGTACAGGGGCAAAAGCCCAGGGGAAGGTGCCCTGTCCTTGTCCCCGGGGAACGGGAATTGCTGCTGGTGATGCTCCGACAGCTCTGCCTGGGTGAGGACACAGAGCTGAGTCCTCACCAAACCCACAGCTTCCCATCTCCATGGGAGCGTTTCTCCTCCCCAGCCGGGGAGTCATTATCCACTCCAACTGCCACATGCCTCCTTTTGGATGACTAGAACCCTTAATCCATGATTTCACAGCCCTACTTAGGTACAAGCACCCACATGCAATGCAGATCCGTATAAAACCCAGCTCTGCATAAACACACCCCTGAAAGAGGAACAGCTGGGATGCAAACACGGTGTTATTTCCATCCATCTATGAAATTATTGTGTGATTCCTTATCTGCACCAGCTCCCTACCTGCTCCCCTCTCCTCTGGCACACCTTCCAGGTGCCAAACTTCTGCAAAACCTTTCAAGAACCGGGTATTCCTATCTCAGATGTACACAGACTATGGGTTGAGGGTGACTAAAATTACAAAAATCCATGTGCCTTTAATATTCTTAGGATGAATTTTGCTGCAGCATCAAGGAGTGCCCTGGGCCAGGCTGGGGTCCTGCCATGCAGGCAAGTGAGACAGAAGAGAGAGGTGCAGAATTGGGATGCACACTTTTCAGACAGAGAACAAAGCAGAGATTTAAGCTCCTGTCATATCCCAGAGTTTTATTAGTCCATTTGCAGCAGCTATAGGACTGATTTTTTTAATTAATATTTTTTAAGAGAATAGGCATACGAGTAAAGTCCTAGTAATAAAAGGTGCCAGAACAGAATAAAACCTGAAGTATCTCTGTTCATCACTCTCACAGACCTCATGCTCTTTCAACAAGGTCACACAAAAACAGCAGCTGAGCCGGTGTTTCTCCAGCCCCTTCACTGCCCCAGCCCCTTCCATCCATCCATCCAGCTCCTCTCCTCACACACTCCAGCTTTGCTCAGTTTGTCACTAGCAACCAGCAGCGACATCACCTTGAGTGGCAACATCATCCATCCATCCGTCCATCCATCCATCCATCCATCCATCCCACGGCACGTTGCTGCTCAGGAGGAGCCGCAGCACTGATGGGTCTCAGACCCAGACAGCCAAAGGGTACAACACAATCAAAATAAAAAGCCTGAGAAAATGGACTTTTAAATGTTAAGTGAGAAAAGCAGAGACTCCAGAAGGAGCTGGGAGATGCACTGTGCTCAGAGGGAAGGCAGCCCAGCAGTGGGGGGCAAAGTGTCGCATTCCCAGCAGCCGCGGCGCAGAGGAGACGACGAGATATTGATTTGATAAGCAGATGAGCTGAAATTCCAAATGCATTGGAGATGCTGATAGGAAAAAAGAGTTAGATGGAGAGACAGGGGAACGCAAGAGGAACAGCTGCGTACACTGAGATGTCATGGAAAATAGAAGGTCATCAGGATCCACGAAATTCTCCAAAGTAATAGGGAAGTGGAGATCGCAGGGAGACAGCAGATGTTTCTGTGCCAAGACAATGATGGAACCATAATTACAGCGAGATGGAGCGTCCTGCACAGTCCCAGCAACACGGAAACAAAACAAACCCCAACCAGACACGTTTGATTGGCAAGTGGAAAAGGCTACAAAAAAGTAATAAGCATTTAGCCCTTCCATTACAGAGGAGTCAGGCAAGGGGAAGAATGAGGGCACCTCTTCACTGCAGAGCCAGAACACTGCCCGAGAGGTCAAGCTGCTGACAAAAATCCCTGGATTTGTATGGGTCTCACACATGGGAGAGCTGGGGGCTCACAAGTGCTTTTCCCCCCAAATTTTCATAACGAGGAGCCCAACACACTCAGCCTGCGGCTGGGGTGCTCAGTAGACTCTGAGGCAAGAGCTTCCTCCCCATTCCTGGGCAAACCCACGCCGGGTGTCTTGCCCTGTTCAAGGGCAAAGCCCAGGCAAACAGAGCCTGACACAGGCGGTGGCACCTCCGGGGGCTTGTGCCATCTCAGCTGCCACTGGCAAGTGTCCCAGGGGTCCAGAGGAGAACGAGCATGGTCTGAATCCGGGGTCGGAGCTCCTGGGCTTGGCAGCTCAGCTGTGCCTGCAAACAGCCAGCCCTGGGATGCTCTGCCAGGAGCAGCGGCAGCGCTGGGGCACCGAGGGGAGCCAGAGCTGCTCACCCAGGGGACCTCTCTGCGTGCCCAGCACACACTGTGACCATCTCAACAGGAACATTTTTCCCTGACTCATTCAATCCTCTCTGGCTGTTGCCTCTGTAACAATCACTCTGAACTCTGCTTTTCACTTTCTGCACTTGCAAGTCCATTTGCAGTGGGAGGACAAGCAGCTCACTTCATTTTGGCTGGGGGGACAAAATGATCTTATTCGAGAAAAAAAATAATCTCGTTTCTGTGTTCTGAGGCAGCTCTGAGGGAAAGGCACGCCACGATCACAAAACACATCCAAGCAAATTAGGGGTCTGTCTCTGTGAGTGAAAAGTAACACTCTCCCTTTATCATCTCACATCCAGACGCTGTGTAAGGACAAACCTGCACAAGCAGAGATACAATCTGGACCTGCGAGCAGAGAGGAACATCCCAGGCATGTAAATCAAGGTCCTATAGACGCAGCGGATAGCGGAGATGATACATCTCCCTTCAAGGACTGCGAGCCCGAGCGGCCGCGCTTCCCCGCGCGGCTCTGCGCGGACCGGCGGAGCGCGGCTGGGCCGGTGCTCGAGTGCCATCTGCTGCTCTGTCCTCGCCACCGGGACTGCTTCCCCCGCCTTTCAGGGGAACCACAGGCTGCTGCTCTCCAGCGGACGGGACGGGATCGGATCGGCGGAGTGCGGCTGAAGGGGGCAGGGCAGATAGGTTGGTTTGCTTGCTTTGTTTCTCCGCTCCGACTCTTTCCTCATCCCGTGCGGTGTGTCTGTGGCCTCAGGAAGTGTCTGGGGACAGGGCTGGGCACCTGCAGCACCTCACCCTGCCATCCCCCGCCCCATCTTGCATGTGACACACCGGTTTATGCCACAGAAAAGCATAAACTGTCTAATTCTGTCCCGTAGCAGAATTAGAGCTACAGACTTGACAAGGCAGCCAAACATCTCTTCCTGCCCTGACAAAACAACTTTTCCAGTGATGAACAAGTGTCTCCCTTAGGGCTGGGTTCCCCGGAATCCCTCCTGAGCAGACCTCGCACTGGGAACAGACAGCTGGGGGAGAACGGGAGGCTGGAGGCAGCAGGCTGCCCCAGCAGCCACGCTGGGAGATGGTGCAGCAGCCGGGGAATGTCCCTGCAGCAGCCGGGGAACGTCCCTGCAGCAGCCGGGGAATGTCCCTGCAGCAGGCAGAGCTCGGGGGACGCGGCAGAACCAGGAGATGCTCATGCTGCCACTCATGGCTGCAAACAACAACGGTACTTGAGGGCCAGAGAAGTGCTTCAGGTGCACTTGGAGAGCGACAGACAACACAGCAGAGAAACCCAGATCCACGGATTACTTTGAGAGTGCTGCTATCCAGAAATGAGGGCACCTCACTTGAAACAGCATGAAATGTCTCTTCAGCGTTCTTGAATCCAAACTGCAGAGTCAGGGCACAAAAAAAGAGTAGCATCCCTCAGGCAACACGCAGGGTTTTGAAGCTGGGACATGAAGTGCACAAACCAGAGAGTCCCTCTGATCCCTCTCCCAGGGGAAGGTTAAAACCTTGGTGTAGTCACAACTACAGCACAACTCCCATTGCTTTCTCCTGCTCTCCACGAGGATGGAGAATGTTGTCAGAAACATCCAACCCTGCTTTCAGACACCAAAACACCTACCTGGGTGTGCACAGCAGCTTTATGGCCTTGATTCAGCAAAAGGAGGAAGGCTTCCAGCACACGTTCACCTCAGCAAAGGCTCTGTAGGGCTACAGAGTGCAGGGCTCGGGGTCTGAGGGGAAGTCAGCACCCCCTGCTCCCACCTATGGAGCAGAACTCAGCAGCTTCAGCCCGAGGCAGGACAGCAGAGCAGGCTGCAGACCCGGGGCAGTGTGGACAAGCCACGGCAGGGCCACTGCTCACCTTCTCGGCCACGCGGATGAGGGAGGAGTTGGGGCACTTTCTGGCAATTTAGAAAACAAACAGGAAGCACTTTCTCCACTCACACGTAATTAAGTTGCGGTGCCACGGGGAGCCGTGAAGGTCAGAAGGACGAATGGCCTCAAACGCCCTTACACCAAGTCACGGGGGAGCTTCTCTGTGAAGCACGCCTTGCAGGAGGCACCGGGCTCGGCAGTGCTGAGGAGCTGGGAGCACGGGGTGTCGGCAAAACTGCTCTGACATGTCCCCTGGCAAAAAGCCCCAAGTCTCTCCTCCAGCTGCCATCCTTGCCCCTGTTGCCCAATGCAGCCAGAATTTTACCTCTGTCATTGCTGGGAGGTTTTTTTGAACGGGGTGGGGAAGGAAGGGAAGAGGAAGCAGAGGTGACTGAAGCCCAAACACAGCCCCTGAGGCAAAGAACGGAAGGCAAGACACACGTTCTCTAATTCTCACTCAGCAGCTGACACACCGGCTTCCCAGGGACAGCACCGAGGTGGGACCCCAGGCATCTGTGTGATGCAGTAGAATGGAAGGGAAAATACAGCTTGCACTTTACCTTTCTTTCTTTTTAGGAAAAAGCCTCTGCCATCGAAGTTCCCACCAGGGATGTGCTGAGCCAGGCTGCACCCGTGGCTGTGGGAGGTGAGGAGCTGAGCTGCTCCTCCTGTCAGTGCTCCACACGCCGGTGTCAGACAGGGGCTCCCTGACTCTCCATCTGCTCCAGAAACTCTGCCCTCCTCCCTCTCTGAGGAGCCTTGAAATCAATGTGCAAAGGGAAATCAGCTCCAGGCTCTGCCAAAGGAGCAGCCCTGGCACTGCAGAGGATCTGGCAGGAAGGTGCTGCTTGCCCAGGGATGGGCTCTGACCCTTCACCCCGGGCAGGAGCCACGGGAAGAAGGCCTCCTAGGAAGCACCTCTCATCCGTGGAAAGAGCCTGGAGAGGGGATCTGGGCACGCAGGGGCTGCTTGGCAGGGAGTGCTGGAGTGTGCCCTGCAGCCCGAGGAAGCTCTCCAGGAGGTTTTAAATGAGGCATCTCCAGAGACCGCATTCATTTCACCCGTAATAAAATTACCACTTTCCAAAGGGAAAAGCCCCTTTGAAGGGCTTCAGTCAAAGCACCCTGTGGGACAGCTCAGCTCCATGTGCCTGTGCTCAGCCTCAGGCCTGAGCCAAGGATTAGGGAGCCACTCGGGGGCCACTGATGGATTCATGAGCAGCAGGACCTGCTCCAAACCCAGCACAGCCTTGTCCCCGAGGTGTGATGGGTGCAAAGCACCACTGCTACAACCTCCCCTGGGCCTTTTTGACCTGTGCCTTTTTCAAGCAGTCCATGTTCAACCACCCCCTTCCCCATCTCAGCAAATCCACTCACTTTTGTCCATAATATAAAAAATCCCCAAACCTAAAACAGCCCCCCTCACAAAGTTCCTGTATAGGCAGAGAGTTGTGATTTTAAAGAAGAAAGAGCTGTGTATCTCTTACCTGCCAACACCTCCTTATTTCAGTTCCTCTCTCTCTGCAATGTTCCATTTTACTGCAGTTTAAAAACCAGGCAGCTCTCCACACAAATAGGGAACAGGATGTTCTTCCACAGTGCAGAGCCAGAGGAAAACAAGGGACACGGAGCTGACACTGGCAGAGCTCCCCACCCCTGTTGTAGATTCCTGACTTTGACACCTCTCAAGGAAGGGAAAACACCAACATTCAGACAAGTCAAACTTTGCCATGAACAAGAAGCAGCGACACATCCACCCCATGGGTGCAGAGCAAGGAGCCCAGGGCTGCTCTAATGGAGGCAGGAAAGGAAGGCTCTTAATTCATCACAGCTTCACTAAGACGGCTTAAAATTCGAGCTTTAATTGAAATGGAAAGAAACATTCCAAAAGGATATATTTTTTATAGATCTGAGTTACCAAATTTAGTTTTCCTCGGATGTTACTGCAAACATGAACATTAAATCAAAGCGCCAAATAGGAGAGAACTCCAAGAAAGGATATAACCATTCCCTAGCAGAGAGGATTGGACCAAGGCTGGTGTAGGCCACTGTCCAAATGTGTGATGCCCTGGCGTGTCAGCTCACAGGATGTGAGCACAACCTTGAATCACCTGAAGCAGCTTCTGAGGACTGACTACATCAACAATTTCTGGCAAGTGTCTTCTCTGCCAGCAATAAATCCCAGCTCAATCCATATCTAAAATGATACACATTAGAGGGCATGTCTTTAAGAGCATTAAGTCAGCTTAAATTACTCGAGCAAAATTTTAAATATGTAATAGAAATCTAAAAAGGAGCAACAAAAAAAAATTGAGAGAGAACACCACTGCAAGAGTAATGCCAAGTTGTTACTTTTTTTTTTCTTTTAAACAGACCTGTACAGCAACATAGCAAAGGATGCAGCGATCACAATTTCAACCAGACAGCAACCTAAGGGGACACTAATCCTCATACAGCAGAGCTGAAACACTCCCAACATTCGGATGCTCCAAATAATTTGGCTACCCTAATGCACTCCATACCAGTTCTACCTATATAGGACATTTTGGTGTGAAAAAGTTTCTGTAAAGTTCCCTTTGTTTCCAGTGTTTTTCTTGTACAAAATATTACAATGATTTTTTAATATATATTTACAGACTTGCACGGCTAGAAAAATATAAACTACAATTGGGCTTGGCAAGCAGTTTCTTTTCTTTAAATACATGATATTTCAGAGCAAAAATTGTAGTGGTAACATCCTGCACTCCAAGCCCCTGCAGGGAGTGCAGATCAAGCCTAAAATCCATGATTGCAGTGAGACACGGGAACGCAACTCCTCCACCTCCCGGCGCAAGGAAGACACAAGATGGATGCTGTTTGTGCAGGTTACTGGCACAATACAGAAAAATCCATAACTGAACATTAAATTCCATAATAACATTCATTAATTTCATAGGCAGGGCCTGTTAAAAAGAGGACAACCGATGTAACTTTTGGGAAAAGCAGACACCAAGTTCGTGGGGCACGACACAGCCGAACCAAAGCGCGGTTACCGTTTCGGGGGCCTTTGCCTTGAGCCACCCCCAAGGCTTTCAGATTTTTCCATTTAAATTTTGAGCAGAGGCCAGGGAGGGTTTTTTGCTTTAAAGCTACAGTATCTGTCATTATGGCTTTGAACACCCCCTTTCAGGAGATGAGGTATCTGTTCTAGTGAAATGGTAACAGTTGAGCAAAACGTGTTTCAATGGACCACAAAACTCCGCAGGCAGGTGTGAAGGGGTCTCCTCGAGAGAAGTTGCCAAACCGAATTGTAACAGTGCAAAACAAGATTTTGTCTTTTGTTTTTTCTCTGCAGAAAGAGTTGTCAAGGCATCTAGGACATTGCTAGTAGTCGAGCCACCGAGCAAACCCTCTTTCCACCAGAGTCCTGTTTATTGACACCACCTAAAGGGAGGGGGAAAAAACCCAAAAAAGAGTAGGTAAGTGAACAAGCCACAGCAACAAACATGGGTCCTGCAAGTTCCTAATCAACAATAAAAGGTTTATGATTAAGGAGTTCTCAGCACACACATCAATATACCCACCTCATCTCCCATCAAGTTCCACAGCTGTATCAGTGGCAGCCCCGTGACACTGTCGTAATTTGTGACCTGGAAAGAGAAAAATGTGAGTGTGCAGCAGTTCTGGTCCCAATTCACTTATGTGGACAGCTACAGCCACTACCAGAAACACTTCAGAAGAGGTGAGCACTTCTGGACTGTGAGCAGGTGCTGCCTGCAAAAGTCTCTGGGACATCACCAGAAGTCTCAGTGCTGCCTCTGGCCAGCTGGAGCCAGATCCCACATGTCCGTGGTGCAAAACCAGTGAGGACTGGCAAAGCAGTGCAGACCCAGGGGACCCCGGATCTGCTGGACAACAGGCCTTGCTGTGCTCTGTAAACCCATCCAGGTTCCCTTCCCCCTGCCCGCATCAGAAACAAGAGGGAATACTCATCCCTTCCCAGGACTTCCCAGGAGCCAGGCTGGCAGGCTCTGGCTTTGGGTTTTAGGTAACAGAGTGCAGGGCAGAGGACACCAGCAGTGGCACCAGCAGCAAGCCCTCTCCAGACATGTCCTGTACCTGTGCCACAAGGACGGCGCCTCTGGTCATCTCACTGACAGCGGCGTCGGCTTCCGGGGAAAAGTGATCCTCATCTGTGGAAAAAGGAGAGCAGAGAAAACAAATGAGGTCTTTCACAGGCTTTGCAGGCCAGAAAGGACTATTGAGCTAATATTCTCTGGCCTTCTACAGACACTGGGCCAGAGAACCCTCACAGCCCAGCTGATCTCGTCCTTGGAGCTGCTGGTTCTGCAGGGAAAGGATGAAGAGCTTCCTACAGCCACCAGCCATGATCGTGTGACCGTAAGTGGCTGATAAATCAGGAGGCTTTAGAGACAGCAAAGTACATTTCTGCAGCACATGGAGCTGCCATTGGTGTTTTGATCCTCAATAAACTAAGCTCAGGTCCCTCAGGGCTTTGCTGACCCTGCACAGAAGGCACCCCTGGCACTGGGAACCCAGAGCCTCTGTACCACAGGTGCCCAGCACCTGAACAGAGCCAAGGACAAAAAAGCAAACCAAAATGTTTCTAGGCAGTGACTGACATTCTCCCAGCACTTGCAGGCTTGGCGTTTGAACACAGAACTTTACAAATCAGTCATTTCAGGAGGAAAACGTCAGCTATTTGTCTGCAGATTAAAGACTAAGTTTGCATTTACAGCAGCTCTATGACAGAAGAGTTAGAGCAGTTACAGCTACTGCACCTACACCCTGCCAGTCCTGCCAACTTGCTGCTTAGGACAGTAATTCATTCTCTCCTCCAAGCAGGAAGAAGCCTGGACATTTATCATCTTTCCCTTGGATTCTGACAGGTTATGCCATGCTAGCACATTTAGAAGAATACAATACAATTTTTCCAATCCTTCCTCATGTCACATCAGAGGATGCACTGGCAATAGGAGGTAGAAGGTTTAGACAGAATCATGGCTTGGACACATCTGGCATCCATGGAAACCTGCAGGAGAAGGGCCAACAGTACATCAAGAGCTCCATTACCTGGAAGTGGCACCACATTGTCAAGTAAAACTTCTGCTCCTTGAAAAGGTAGTGTTAAAAAATCAGACCTTAAAGAAAAGAGGATGAGAGTAAGAACAGGGCATTAAATCACTCCTACATTCTTCAATGTGACATTGATTAATCAAATTGCTCTTACAGGAATTCAGCTTTAAATTAATGACAGTCAAATACAAAAAAAAAAAATCAGACTATTCTCCCAGCAACCTAAGAGCAGCAATAAATTGTCTGATTAACATGCCAAGCTGGATCAGGCTCCAAGCAAAACCCACCTCCATCAGGGAGGCTGTGCTGCCTGTCTCCCACCTCTGGGGCCCAATCAAGTATTTAATGGGCTTGTGTAAGAAACCCCTGATCCAACACAGCTCTCCCAGCCAGTGGGGCTAGAGCATCAAGAAAGGGGGAGCTTCCTCCTGGCTCATCACTCAATTACACTTCGAGGCCTCCTGAAGGCATCCTTTTCCTCGGCTTCCACACTGGAGTGGCAGAAGCTCCCATTTCCTCTCCCCTCCCTTTAAAAAAGCCTTGCAGGAGTTTGCTGTGCTCCCAAGAACCCACATTCACTGCTGAGCTGAACCTTTCCACCATTTCTCACTTCAGCTGTGGAAAAACCTTTAAGAATTCAAACGATACAGACTCCTTTGATCAAGATTTGAGCCAGACATGGCCTCAGGCCATGGGAGAGGATCTACAGACCTGATTTGCCTGAGTGTGTCAACCTTCACTTTATCATATCCTCCATAGTCCACGTATTTGAGCTCCACTTCATCGGTCTCCTCGAAGTAGCTGATGACTTGAGCCCGGAGCCATGCCCCATCCAGGCCTGGAGCTGCACAGATAATACCAACTGCAAAACACCAGAGCGCAGAGGAGAAAGGCTCAGGATAACTGGATTTCCAAAAATCAGCACTTCAGGCATGAGCAGTGCTGCTCAGTTATCTATGGAGAACCAACAGCATTTCGTAGGCTGCTTCCACCTTCCTCCAACACCCCCCACAGCCCCAGCACAGCAGGCCTGCAGCTGACACGGACTGGTGGGTTTTACTCTCAGCTCTGTCTGCCACAACCAAGCTGCCCTGCCCAGGTACCCAGTTCCCTTCCAGCCTTTGGGCAGTAACAGCAAGGTCTGTCTCCACAAAGGAATACACAACCCCTTTCCATGTGATGCCCCCTTCACTTCACACCAGGTGCAGACATAGTGACAAACATGGACACAGTGACACTATGAAGGTCTGGGAGTGACAAAGTGCTCCACACTTTGTCAGCAGAAATACCCCAGATGCCAGGTTGATTGGAAATAAGCTGAGACAGGCTTGATCTCATTCTTAATTTCAACATGCAGCTATGTGGCTCGGGAGGTACTCCAGGGATGAGCAGGGTAAGGGAGAGCACAGCAACATCTGTACTCTGGCAGCAGCTTAAAGATGAGGTGACGTGAGCTATCACATCCTCATCCACTGGGAACTTCCCATGCCTGACTCAGAGACAACAGGCTTGCACAGGAGCCCAGAACTTTCTCAACAGAACAATATGTGAGCATCCACAACTTGCCTTCTACTGGAGTGGGCAGGGTTGGAATTTCGGGCTGAGAGTAGCAGGCGAACATCTGCTGGTCGAGGCTGCGCAGCACGTGGAACGTGGGGTGCGTGTGCTGCTGCAGGAACATGTGCCCTGCATCCACCTGGTGTGCCACCACCACCTCCACAGTGACTCCGTCGGGGAGGAACAGCTGCCACGGGGAGCAAAAACTGTCATGAGTGTTCTGGCAGTGCGAGCTCCAGCCCCAGCACAGCCAGAGCCGGGACTCACCCAGGCAGACACGAGCAGCGAGTGAAGCGGCAGCGGCATCGGCGGAGGGAGGGTGTAGATGTTGGTGAGACATAGCTCTTTGAACTTCTTGCCAATCAGGCTCAGGACTTTCTCTACTTGATGTGAGGTCCCTGGAAGACAAAAATCCCACAGGAAGTCTGCAGCGTGGACATGCTGAGGAAACCTCCAGTCCTGTCACTTGAAGAAATACAACTGCCAGGATCCTCCTGCACTACCTCAACAGCATAAGTTTTAACAGGTTGCCCAGAGGAGTTTTGAAAAGCACTGGACTTAGAAGCCACTAAATCCATTTAAATTCCTTGCTCATCTAATTAAGGCCCCCAAGATACACATTAGACCATGAACAGAGACACACTCCACTCACCTTCGATGTGACAGACTTGGGAGTCACGGAAGTAAGGTAGTGTTGAGACATAAATTTTGGCACCAGACGCTTGCCTCAAGTAGCTCATAAACCTCCCCTGTTTGCCTATCAAGCGGCCAACTAATTCCTTCAGGAAAGGGACAAGAAAGCAACAGTCAGGAAGAGAAACGCAGATCAAACATCCCTGTTCTCTGTGGCTTACATCACCCACATTCTCAGTTCCTCCATCACAGGCAGGATAAATACAAGGCAGTGCTGGACCAGAGCAGAGTTCAGCTGGTCTGGGATGAGTCCAGAGCGTTAAGCACAGCTCATTTTGATAACCCCCTGCTCTTGATACCTGTGCACCCTCAAAGCCTCCTGGATGCTTTCCAAGCATTGGACTCCCACACTGGGTGGAAGATAGTGGGGAACAAGTTCAATAAGCACCATTCCCCTGGGTGTAGCCCTGGAGTGCTGCTTGTTTACAGCTGTGCACTGGCTCTTCACTCCTGTGAGTCCTGACAGGAGCAGAACGCTCCAGTCCTCCCGGACTTGCTGCTGATCTCCCTGGGATGGCACTGAGCCAGCACCAGACCAGGAGGACCAGGAGCTGGCTGTGTAGGGCAGGGCAGGATGGTGAGCAGGCCAGCAGCTGGTTACCTTTGGGACCTCGATTTCCCAGATAACGAAGTCTGGCTTGCTGGATCCTCCTTCCAGCTTCGCGTTCTGGCGAGCCACCGTCTTCCTCATGGCACTGCCACTGTCCACAAAATCCACACTATTTACATCTGAACCTACAAGACAGGCACAACCATTCAGACAGCCCCCAAGACCCACACTTACATTTCCACCCCAAAGGGAAGGGCTGCAGAGTGACCCCAGTGCCAGGTGTGCCCACTACGAGGGGTGGTAGGGGGCTGCCTCTTGCCCAAATTTGCCCTGTGCTTGAAGAAACAAGGTGCAAGAGCTGAAGTGTATTTTGCTCCCAAACCACTGGCCAATACCAGGAACGTTTCTGCTTGGGAAAGGGACAAACTCCAACAGCCTCCTCCTGATCAGATCCCAGGTACAGCCAGTGTCACATGAGCTTGGTCCTTCCTCCACATTAACAAGCAGAAGCATGAAGATCCTCACTTGCTTGCAAGTATTCAGACCATCCAGTGAGAGACCAAAGAGAAAAGTGAATCCAACAGCTGCTTCACATTTGCCACATCTTAATGGGCAACACAGCACAGAGGCTGAGAAAGGCCAAGGGTGCAGCTGTTGGCATCAACTTTGTAGGCAGAGGGAAGATTTAAGACTCACAGCCTGGGCATGAAGGTCAGCTGGGTGACCTGTTGTCCAACACCACCACCTTATCAGCCTTACCTGCTGTGTTTCCCCTCTCCCCACCCTCAGTGTCTCAGTGCCACCGGGCTCCACAACTCATTCCTGGACCTTCTTGTCACATCAGCACTCACAACAAGGCAACACCATTCTCCTCCTGGGTTAGTCTCACTAGTGAAAACCTTCTGTGGGTTCAATCCTTCATTGCTGGCAAACTCAACCCCCATGTCTTGCAACAAGCAGTGTTCCAACTGCTTTGTAGCAATTACAAGAGACATCCCCTGTCATTAAGGGCTGTTGGCACCACAGGGTCCTACAAAGGATTTTAACATCCATCCCCAAGGTCACACAGGCTAACGTTTGCTCAGACAGCTTTGCATGTACTGTGCCAGGCACACACCATCCAGCATCTACAAGGGAAAAGCAACACAGACAGATGGGGGAACTCCGTGAATATTGCTCCCTGTGGGGATTTCTTGGCATGCACCTGCCCCTCCGAACAAAAAGGCTTCAGGGTAATTGCTCTGCAACCAGCTGATTTTATCACAATTCATCAGAGCTCTGCTCTGGCTCCTCCAGCAGCACCTCAGAACCTGCCTCCCCTTCCTGTCAGCAGCAGCCCATGAACAGGGCTAAGCACCTAGGGCTTCCTAGAGGTCACCAGAAACCACTGGTATGAGCAGGTCTCACACCTGCAAGGTGCTCCCCAGCAATGCTTGTCCACCACGTTTTTTGCAGGAGGATTTTCCAGTCCCTTACCTTCCGAGTGGTCTCCATCCGTCCCTGGTGCACTGCTACACTCCTGACTCAGGTCTGGCCCCTCCTCTTTCAGGATCCCATTGCTGTAGGGCACCGTGCTGCCCTCGGGCAGCCCCGGAGCAGGGGGGGCCTCCCGTGGCACCAAGCTCTGCTCAGCAGACGTGTCGGGGGCTGAGGACGTGCTCAGTGAGTCCGAGTGCTGGTCTGATGAGACAGACAGCACTGTGCTCTGCAGAGGGTCCTCTACACTCGTCCCACCTCCGGGCGTGTGTGTGCTGTACCCAGAGTCCTCCATGGCCAAAGCTGACTTTTCCAGCGAGTTCTCCACATGAGTCCGATCAACTCCCTGGGACTCCCTGCACACACGGCTCTTCACCCAACAGTCCGTTGTGATTCCCTCAGCAGGGCTGGCCCAACAGCCGTGCGATGAACAGCTGGAATCTGCCACACTCTGACCCTGCTCCTCTGCACCGCTCCCTGCAGCCACGCTCTCATCGGCTGCTGTGGCTCCCTCCACAAGCACCTGAGCAGAGGCAGCATCACTCTCCATCCCCAGAGGAGCCTCAGCTCGGCTGGCAGCAGCCTGGCAGAGCCAAGGGGATGCATCGCCTGAAGAACCCGACAGCACTTCCTCAGTTGCTGCCAAAATGACCTTAGAAATGATCTGTATTGCTACTTGCTCAATTTTCTCAACTTCCTTGTCCAAACTCACTCCTCCAATCTTCTCTCTTTCCAACTCATCTCCTTTTGGCTGTGTGTCCTTCTGACACACTGGTACAGTACCAGTGGTTGACTCGGACATCTCTTCTTCCCTGGACTGCTTTGGACAGGCAGGCTCCAAACTCCCTGGTAACACACTCTCTGCAGAATCCTCGTGACCTGATACAACTTCAGCTTCATTGAGAAAGGCTTGTGGGGCACTGGCTTCTTTCTCCAGTCCCAAGCAAGGGGCTGTCACAGAGCCAGTATCTGACTGCACAATTCCTGGCATCTGCTTTTCCTTAGGGGGCTTAAACGAAGACTCATCCGACTGCTCTGCGTTGCTGACCTCCTCCCTGACTCCCAAAGACTCCTGCGTCGGGGGTGGCTGCTGGCCCTGGTTTGCCCCCGAGCCTGGCCGCGGTGCGTGGCTCAGCGCCGCGCTCCGGCGACACTCCGTGCTCTCTGAGAGCAGCGGGAGGGAGGCACGAGCAGGGACACCGCTTCCTTCTCGAGATCCTATCGATTCCAGCTTTTCGCTGTCGTCCTCGCGGCTGCGGGGCCCAGCTGTCGTTGCCGACAGGTCTGGGAGGTCCCGTGAGAGATCCGGCCTCTCGTGAGCTGGGCACAGGAGAGAGGGCGTCGTCGGCCCCGCGGACAGCAGGGAGGTCAGGGCTGGGTTCTCGGGGCACTCCTCTTCTGACAAAAGAGGCAGTCTTCGAGGAACACATGCTTCTGGTTTGGGACGTGAATCACTCTCTGATACTTCTTCCTGCTTCTCCCTTTCAATGGTTATTGCTTGTTTGTCGCGATAGCCTGAGTGCTTTTTCCTCCAGGAATAGATCCACCAGCAGCCAAGAAGTGCCAGCACTCCAGGAATGGCATACGGGACGAAATTGCGGAAGCGTAAAGCCATCTTACAGAGCTTCAGCAGTTACACCTAGGAGAAACAGAAATAGTCACAGGGAAGGTGACAGGAAGGCTGAGGTCCCGTAAGGGCCTTGAGGCACTGCTGTTAGCACGGCCAGGCTTGTTTTCCAGCTGCTCTAGAAATTCACATCTCTGCTCTGCCAGCATGCCACAGAACAAGATCCTTACCCAAGACTAGGGATATCTGGGTATGTCTCATCATTACACTCAATGATTTCACCCTTCCTCACCTCTGCACTTAATTTCCCCTTGTTTCCTCTGCCTCACACCTCTGCAGGTCAGTTCTGCCCCCAGGACAGCCTCCAGCCCGGCAGGTTCCTCCAGCACTAGGCTGGGCTCACAGCCCAGCTGGACCACAGCATTCCACGGCACAGGCTCGGCACACAGCAGGGCTCCCCAGCTCTCCCCTTGAAAGGCAGCACCCCATTCCCGAGGGCTCTAGAGTCTGACAACACACACTTCTAAAAAGCCTTAGGAATGCAGCTCCAAAGTTTATTCTACATCCAAATCCACTACACTGACAGCTGCCACTCTCCTGACTCAAAAGCTGACGGCTCTCCCTTATCCCCTGCAAGGCCTGTGACCTCTTTCCCACCTGGACGCCCAGTCGTGCTCCTTCACTGACAAGCCTCACCTGGGTCACACGCGGCAGGGCTGCCATGCCTTTCCTTTTCCTTAAGGAATGCCTGCAACTGGAATGCAAAGCTAAACTGTTACCACATCCCAAACAGTCTTGCTGCAAAGCACTTACAGTTTATATTTTCACTGCACAGGAATTAAAGCAAAACACCACGTGTCTGAGGGTGCTCGCACAGACAGGCTTTAATCCAAACAGCCCTCAAGACTCTTGCCAGCCAGCAACAAAAATAAAGATTGTTTTCAGGAGATAAATGAGAAGAATGAGAAATGGGAGCCACCCACTGGAAAAGAGCATTATCTGGTTCCTCTTTAGAAGCATAATATTTCTATGACAAGAGAGGACAACCAAGGCAGTTGGCCCCATGTTCAGCGTGTCTCAACCAAAAAAGCCCTTCTCTTACCAGGACAAACGTCCCAAACATGGCTCCCAGTGCAACACCCCCTCAAGGCCACAATCTCCACAAGGAGCTGATGACATTCTAGCTGAGGGACAAAACCATGCCTCCCTTGGGCTCAAACCCAGTGTCAGAGCCTCAGATAATTTCATATTCACTCCAGACTTCTCACCTCCTCCAGCCACACTCTCTGTTCCACAGGAGCATCCACACAACTTCATCCACACCAGCCGGGACCCTGCCTTGCTTCCTGCAGGGCCCAGACACTGAGGCACATGAATGAATGAACGGATGGCAAAGGCAGGGACTAGAAAATTGCTTGTTCAATCTCAAATTAAAGGTCAGCTGCAGACATGATTTAAGTTCAGTAATATCCCCAGTACACACAAGTAAGGCATATATGTTTTTCTACACAAGAGACTTGTGTGCTCATCAGACATTTGTATCTGATTAAACAAGCTAAGTAACTAAAAAGTAACTAAATCCCAGTTACTCCCGGCTGGCTGTATGCAGCCAGGGAGCAGGGCTCACTGTTGAGGGTGAATCCTCTGTTAATGGCAACATCTGGGACCTCGGAATTAAAAAGCCAACAAACCTACGCAATACTGTGGCTGTTCTGTGTTTGGAAGCTGGCAAACGGAAAGGGTGAAGCCTGTACATTCCCAAGACAAAAGGTTCCCCTTCATGCTGCCCAGCACAATGGCACATTGTGAGCTGCGAGTGCTCATCTGCTGCGTGCCCAAGTTGTTGTAATTAATGCAGAACTACCCTACAAGCTGTCTCTCAGGCGTACTACAAACCCAAATCAAAGTAGCTCACATAAGTCCATTCCCAGCAAGCATTCCCAATTAAACAGACAGCCCTATTATTATCCGATTCCCTACTAAGTTGCACCAACTGTCCAAACAATAGTCCCACACAGCTCTGCAGCACAGGGAGACAGTTGCAGGATGCCCCACAGAGGGACAAGCCTGTCCCAAAGTCTGGCAGACAAAACAGTTCTGTGAGTCATTCTGAACATTATCATCATTGAGGATAAAGATCTTCACTCCTCTGTGATACCTGGATGAGTGGGGACTGCTGGATTAGCTGACAGCTCCTTGCAACGCTCATTTGATATCATGTTTTTGATTTATTATTTTAGCCAGAGCTGCATCACTACCAGGATCATGTCAAATGGGAATTCCACATCCTCCCATCAGTTAGAGCAGGCTGAAAGGCAGTGGCTCTGCAGGAGATGCCAGCAGACGTCCCGGAGAGCTGGGTTGGCTGGGGAACAGCTCGACACCAACAAACATCTCCTTACACAGACGTGGCAGGAAGGCTCCGACGGCCGGATCTTGCTATGCTGCTCACAGCCTGGCTGCGTGTGGTGCCTGAGGACAGCGGATCAAACCTGCCCATGCCAAGGGCTGTGACACTGCTCCTCCTCCACTTCCTCCGCAGGAGAGCCCCCAAAGCCCACAGCCACTTCCCAACCTGTCCCAGAGCAACCAAGCTCTCCCCGCTGCCAATCTGACAGCCAGCTCAGGACTGCGGTAGCAACGGGATCATTTTAACACGTGGGGGGAAGAAAGCCTGGGATTTTCCTGCCAGCAGCAGGACAGAAAATGGCAACTTGTCAAATCACATGCCCTCAAGCACTGCCAAGCGGGAGGGAGCCCAGCCCGGCAGGCCCCACGCTCTCTGGGCAGGAGGAGCCAGCTGGGAAATGCAGCAGCTCCAGAGGCTTTGGACAGGAGAGGAGCAGCCTGTAGGAGCCAGAACCCCCAGAAAACGCCTTGCCATTCCCAAGAGGCAGGGCCCCAATAGTCCTGCACCAAAAATAGCGCAGAGCTCACACACTGTATGCGCTCACCCCAGCACCAGCCACTTCCCTCTGGCACGCCGGGAATCTGGCCTAAATGTCACACCTTGTATCATGGGGCTGGAGAGCTGCAGCAAGGGCATGAGACTTCTCCAACCCGCTAAGTAATTCCCACAGCACGTCAGGATGGGATTAAGACACTGAGGGAAGAGTAGGGGGTCAATCAGCTCTCCAAGTCTGTGTCCTGACTTGATTTATGGAAAACTGCTGGTAAAGAGCAGGGAGATGAAGACAAGAAAGAATGCACACATTACCCACCTGAGAAAAAAGCCAAGGGCAGCCAACTTACTCTACTTGTTTGCATTAGGGTCCCAGAGCAGTTCTAAGCCACCTTGTTTCCTGGCCAGGACACAGAGCCCTCAGCACTCACAGCCTTATAAGGTCAGAAATGTTCGCAGCACGAGGTTCCCGGGGACGCCAGATAATTCATTCTCCAGGTCCAAGAGGAGTTCAGCAAGCACTTGCTCAGAATTTCAGGGTTTTCTACACACAAGGAGGTCTGTTCTGACGACGAGCTGCTTGGAATCTCCACCAGGAGAGAGGCCAGGATGACTCCCAAGTGACTGAGCCCCCATGCTCTGCAGGGACGTACCCTCAGCTGGTCCCGGCTCCTCCGCTTCCCTCTGCCCCTGCACTTGAGAGGTTTCCAAACCCTGAAAGCTGTGGAAATCAAGCCTGGAATTAAAGCCTGTCCTAAAGGATCACAGAGCAAATTGGAAATGAGGCTTCAACAGCAAGGCCAGGATGCCTCCTGACAAGCCCTGTAGTTAGTGAAGCAGCACTCGGGAAATAAATACTATCTGGGTGAAAGAGAACTGGACAGGCTGGCATGGTTCAAACTAAATGGGACCACGTGGGCTCTTAAATTTTTCCATGCTAAAAATAACTGGTAGCACATGCTCTGCCTTATAGGAGACATAAGAACAGGAGTTAACAAAAACCTAAGGAACTGGAGTCCCTACCGTTAGGATTAAAATAAGAAAAATTGCTGCACTGAAACAGACGTAAGGACTTACATAACCTACCCTTGGCATGAGGCGTGTTTTCATCGAAAGCTGAACCGGCACGTGGCACTGCATTATCTAACTGCAGCTTCTTTGTACTTCACACGAGGTGAAGGAGGCAGAACATCCAGCACGGAGGGACCTCCTGCCAGGTCCTGCTGGAGCAGGTGGTCCCAGCTGCTCCAGCTGCAGAGCACAGGGGGTTTTCTCCCGTGCAGGTCAGCAGCACCCCCGGGACTGAGCTCACAGGAAGAAGCTGTGAAGCCAGCGCAGCCTGCCAGCCCTTGCATCACACACTCTGGATCACCAGGGTGTCACTTGGCCACCAGATTCCACAGCCTCCCCAGCCCTCTCCCCCAGCCAGCCTGGAGTACCCCCATCACACCCACCGCCACCCAGAGCCAGGAGCTCAGACAGCGTGACTCAGGAGCTACAAACTCTCAGACACAGGTAGGAGCCAGGCCAGCAAGATCTCAAACTGGGTGGCACTTATTTTAAAAGAAGCCAACAGGGAAGTCTCCCTGTACTTAACTAATTAAAGGCAAGTGCTCTGCAGCAATTTCTGCTTCAAAGAGCAGCACAGAAAGCCTAGAACAGCAAGAGATACCCCTTAAGCAACACCACCTTTTCACAGCCCAGTGAACATGGGCTATGAGCCCAAGAAACAGGCTCCTCTCTGAATGAAAACCACCAGTGAAGCCACTCCACAACCTTAGAATATTTAAGAACCAGCAGTCTCCTATTTGCAAAAGGATAAACTGTGACTTAAATGAAAGGCTGAAAAAGCCGGTTGATGTAGAATTAAACTAGTGCTCTGGAACAAGAAACACCACCAACACCAGGCTGTCTTTTATCTCTGAGATAAAAATTGCTTTCAGTGTAATCAGCATCAGTGCTGTTCCTACAAGAGCTCAGTCCCCCCTCGCAGCTGGAGCTGCCACATTGATTGTTGGTTCTGTGTGTTTTCTCCCACTCAGTAGCCCAACCCTGGCCCAGCACAGCTCCCACAGCAGCCTTTGGACCAACACAGGACTCAGTTCCTATTTATTTCCACCCTCAGAGCTTTACAATAAAAGCATCAGCTTGGCCAACCTGTAGAGTTTTCTTAATAGATGTTTTGGAAATTATCAAGAAGCTCACAGGGGGACAAACACTGACCCCCAGCAACCCTCAGCACTGCTCTCATGGACTCAGGCAGGGCCCTGAGTGCTCCTGCTCTGCAGTGATGAACAGTTTGTAATTAACATTAACCCTATCAGGTTATCAAGCTCCATACTGCTCTTGATATCTTATACCCTCCCTGCTCCAGTTGTTTAATTATTTACAGTTTCCTCACCCAAGTTAGTGTCTCCCTGTGAATTCTCTACTGCAGAGGGAGGCAAGAGAGCCTTTTCTCCACTTTCCCAGAAAAGTCTTTCAGATACTTCAGCAAACTTCAAAAACTGCTTCTGCACCACTTCACCTGGACCCCCACAGTACAGGCAGAGCAGCTGTTATGACCTTTATAACCTATCAACACATTACAAAAGTCTGGATTTGGGAAAAGTTGTATCATCTTTCATTCTTTCTGCATTTTCACTCGGGCTGGAGAATAGAACAAATCCTTTTCCAGAATTTCAGAAAAAACATTTCTCAGCATTTTCTGTTTGCTTCAACGTAAGGAAGCCAATGCGGCCCTTGCTATGGGCAACACAGTGCAGTGGCAACTACATGTACAGCTTATAAATGAAAATATGAAAGCAGCCACCTGAGTCAGATGCCTGGCATCTCTATCAATCTTCAAAAAACAGAGACTAAACTAACCAAGGGCTTCCAATATACTCTGCACAGGAGACAAAAAACAGGCTTGAATTTTCAAGGAGACAGAGCGGGGGGGTTTACATCAAACACACTGATAGGGCTGCAAGAGCCAGGAGCCAAGAGCAGCAAAGACCAAACAGGTCCCCAGGTATCTGCAGAGCAGCAGCAGCTCTGCTCACGGGATGTTTGCTGGGCACAGCCACGAGACCTTGACAAACAGCTTCCCAAAACAAGAGCTGGACTAGGCTCAGGCAGAAAAGCAAAAAGCAGTGGAGTCCCTTGTGCCAAGGCTCGGCTTGGGGAGAAACTGCAGAAGCACCTGGAGAGGAAGGACAGCAAACATCAGTGAGGAGGGTGCCCTGTATTCACCTGTCCCGGGAAGGAACAGCAAAGGCTTCACTGAGAGCCACTCATGGTGAATGGGCACGAAGACACTCGTGTGCATGAGCAAGGGCTATGAGGAGTGGCACAGCACACTCCAACCTGACCAGAGAGATCACATCACTGATCCACAACACCCGCCCAAGGCGCTCGAGGGGCAGCGCTCACACACAGCAGCTTCCCCCAGAACACAGGCTGCTCCTCTCCTCAGCTCCTCTTCAAAGGCAAAGCCAGGACACAGATCAAGCGACCTTCCTACAGCCACATGGAGCTGGAGGAAACACAAGGCATGGAAGACAGGTATTCCATCTGGAGAGAAAGGAGGCCATCCTCAACTTGAAATACTTAAGGGAAGGGATGTGCTAATTTTTCCTGCACCCCTGAACATCAAAGAATTCCTCCTAACCTTGCATTTCAACAAGAAACCAAATACAAGTCCAAGTTCATAACAAAAGCGGCTCCTCTTTAAGGAACATGATAGCACAAGGTCAGAGCCCCGATATTTATGGGGATATACAGTGCAATCCTTGTCACAGACAAAATTCTCAATTCCCAGGTTCATTCCCATGCAAAGCTAAGGCCTCTCATACCAGAGGCACATGAAAATCATGAGCTTTTGCCAGGAACTGCTGCTATTTATACCAAGAGTCAAAAACCAGCCACAGCACATGGCAAGTTTCTCATCCTCAGTGCCAGGTGGCAGCAGAGGTCAAAGGCAACCCCAACCAGGAGAGGTCTGCAGCAGTGATTTGTTTGCTCAAGAATGATTTAAAATGATCTTTTGTGAAATATTCATCTCTGCTAGCAGTAATGTACAGGACCCAAAAATCCAGTCAGCTTCCAGCTGACAAAATGCAGGAGCAGCAAAGCTGACCAGAATCCACGTAGTGGACAATAAAAAAATGTACAGTGAACCAGCTGAAGACAGAACATTTGAAAAAGCAGTTTGGGACATGCAAATATCTCCCCTTCTAGCAATCCCCATGAGAAACAAATGCAACAGCTTCAATTGCCAGGAAATATTAAACACCTGCTGAATAAAATAGCTTTTTCTGAATATCTGAGCATGGCTGCCTGAAGTTAATCATCACTTCATGAAGTCTAACCAGCCATTTGCATTAAGAGCTCCACAGAAGCACTGCAGTTAGAAATCAGGAATTTAAAAAGGCTAATCATTAGATCTGAAACATGAAACAATTATAAGTAATTAATGCTGCAATTAATGCTTTTTATTAGTTCTAGATGTTGCTAGGGGCAACTGGGATACCAGCCTTGATCCTATTACAGGCTCCCTGGACGCTAGAAATACCTTAAATCATTTTTCCACATCAGTTAAGTGCACATGAATGATGAGAGGCACAGATAAGTGGGCTATGTTGCTTTAAAAGCATTATGCTCTTCAGATAACTGCTCCTGCAGAAGTGCACTTGCTCTCCAATCCCCCTGCAGCCAGCCTGCAATGTTTTCAGAGTGGAGAGAGCGTCTCAGCCATCACAAATCAAACTGCTGCTGGCTCTGAGAGCTTTGGCTGCACTCCTGAAGCAAGCCTCTGCCACAGTTAACTCCACAGGGAATCTGCACCTCTGGGAACAGACAAACCGTGGTAGATCCGAGCTGCAGGTCCTGCCACCTCACACCTTGGGCAGTGAGGGAATTCCTGCTGCCTCATTTCAGGCATTGTGCAGTGTCTAGGTTAAAGCCAAGGCTTTCTAGGCAGTTCTTAATTTTCAGTTTTAGTATCTCAAAGCATCTCCAGAGTTCTTTAAGAAGGAATCTGGTTCCTAGGATGGGTTTCTAAACCAAGGGTGAATAAGGAGAGCACTCCCAACTATGAAACAGCTACTAACACACATAACAACTGAGTTCCTGCAGTGCCATCCACACAGACCCCACAGCCCCAACATATCATTAGCTTCATGTCTGAGAGCAAACAGCCTGTTGTAAGAGACACTACTACAATTGCAGTGAGAGACTGACCTGCATAAATCCCATGAGAGCTTTTAAAAGTCCTTCAAGAGATCAATGAGACACTGAAGCAGAAGCTGAGGGACTGTCAGGTGAGCAAGAACAGGACAGCACGCGATGCATGAATGGATTCCAGCGGATTCTATCCCACTTCAAGCACTGCTCAAGCTCTACAGGCTTCTGCCTCCTTCTCACTTACTCAAGAGTTGTCATTTCCTCCAGTGCATTTGCACTGTGCAGCACGTGCAAGCACACCAGGGAATTGAGAATGAGATACACACAATGAGGCTGCCCTTTTCCAGAGTCTCAGGTCCACGGGCATCACTAGATGACAGGTACAGCAGGTGCCCGCACAGTCCTTCACTCCTTACACAAGCAACTCATTAAAGAATGAGGAGGTTAACGACTTGAACTGGGTCACACAGTGATCCCAGCAGAGGAGCAAGCTCTGTCCAGCTGCTCTGTCAGCTCTGGCCCAGGCGCTCCCGAGGAGAGGTCCGCCCGTGGGGAGCTGTGCTGCACTCCCGCACCCCACGTGCTCGGGCCCGGCCGCTCCGCTCGCGTGCAGGGCTGTGCTCAGTAGATCATTCACAGCCGCAAAGCCAACGGCACGAAAGCAAAGTTACACCAGCGCTACACCTTCCCCAGCAACCAGCCACTTCCCTTCACCTGAGACAAAGTCCACAGGGCCCGATAACGCGGCAGATGCAGCACAACCCTGGCAACACAGAAAGGCCCGATTTCTGCCATCCCACAGCCCCTGACTTTTCCCAACAGATGGGCTGTAGCCAAATGCAGCTTTTGGTGCCGCTTCCTGCTATTACGGATAACATCCATGAAGAGGATGCCGTTGCTGAGATGCCTGTCCATTCTGTGATCGCTGCCTCATGGAATTACTGGACTGCAATAAAGAACTCGGCCAGGCACAGATCAAGCTGCCTACTTCTGGAACAGGAGTAACTTAGATCTCCCTTGTTTCAATCAGAGGGAAGAAGAAAAAGAGAAAGCAAACAAGAAGGATTCTTCCCAGGAAAGCAAGGCTATCCAAACATCACTTCCTCAGTAGCAATATAATTTAATTCCTTTGCTCTTGCCTGTATTCCATGCTGGCTTACAAACAAAAGGAGTCATTGCAGCACATTAAAAGTTTTGCTAATAACAGTTTTTACGGCCATTACCATAACACAGGCAAGGCTCGCCGGACCAGACGCACAGCAGACAGCACAAGCTGCCTTAATCTTCACTGCCGAGTCTGCACCGCCCGTGCCATCTCCCGCCCTCACGTCAGGCGGCCCCGGCCGCAGCGCTCCCCTCAGAACGGGCGAACCGAGCCGGCCGCGAAACCGCGAGCAGAACACTCAGCGGCACCGCGGGGCTCAGACCGGCCGCTCACCTCCCGCACCCTGCCCCACACGGCCCCCGCCCGCCGGCTCCGCCAGGCGCTGCGGCACCACCGGCCCCAGCCCAGGGCCCCGGAGTCCCGGCGGGGCCGGAGCGCTGACCTTGGGCCGCGCGGGAGCGCTCCCG
>VWPU01020004.1:0-19049 GCA_013398955.1 Callaeas wilsoni
CCCGCCCCCCCGCCCCTCCCCGCGGTCCCCCCGCTCAGTGCTGGAGCCGTCCGCCGTCGCCGCTGTTCCCGGCTCCGCGGGGCAGAGCGGGGCTCCCGCAGACCGGACGGCGCAGCACCATGTGGCTGCAGGCGCTGCTCTTCTTCGCCCCTCTTCTCCTCCTCCTCGTCCTCCTCCTCCCTCTCCTCTTCCTCCTGCTTCCGCGGGTCTCGGGCAGCCGCAACCCCTTCGCCACCGACACCCGGCGCCCGCCCGCCCCGCTCGTCACCGACAAGGCTGTGCGCAGGACCGTCGTCAAGACAGGTACCGGGCCTCCGGGGGCATCAACCCTCCCGGCGGGATTAAACCCCCGGGGTGGCATCAACACCCCAGGCTGTCATCGCCCCCCAAGGACAGCGCTGGCCCCCAAGGGTGGGATCATCCACTGGGACAGCACCACCCCCGGGGTGTCATTGGTCCCCCCGGGCTGGCAGCGCCCCCGGAGCGGCATCGACCCAGGGTGGCATCACCCCCTGGAGCGTCATGGACCCCCGGGGCAGTATGGACCCCCCCAGGGTGGCACCAGCCCCCCCCAGGGCACCATCTCCACCTGGGGTAGCAGTCTTTAGCCTCCCGGGTTGGCATTGTCCCCCTCAGCATCACCCCCGCGGTGCCACCTGCTCACCGTGGTTTCGGGGGTCCCCCGACTGACACCCCCCTTTCCCCGCAGTGTTCTCGGCAGAGAAGGTGCCTCAGGGGCTCGATGCCATCGTGGTGGGCAGCGGCATGGGCGGCCTGGCGGCCGCGGCACTCCTGGCCAAGGCCGGCTGGCGCGTGCTGGTGCTGGAGCAGCACGGGAAGTTGGGGGGCTGCTGCCACACCTTCACCGAGAAGGGCTTTGAGTTTGACACTGGTACGATTTGGGGCCCCAGATTCCCTCCGGATCCAAGGGAGGGGCATGGGATACCCTCAGGGTGAGAATCGCACCCATTGGGGTGAGGACCAGGGCTCCCCAGCACACACTTCGCGTTAGACAAACCATTTTCCTGCTCTTCATCCCAAAATCCTCTGGCTGTAGGATACCAAACCCTCCAAATTCCCCATATCCAGCCCCTATGTAATTCCCAGCAGGGGGGATGTAACCTCAGGACACATCTTGCTGGCAAATTTCTTGTGGCAAGACAAAGTCCGGCTCTGTGTGCCCCCAGGTCTCCAGGATTAATTATTTACAGCAGAGATGAATAGCAAAGTGTAAAAAAATTCCAAAATTACCAGTTAAAAACACTATGGTCAGTGCTATTCACCCCAGTGGGGAGGCAGGGGTATCCCAGATTTTCCCTTTTCCTTCCATATGGAGCTGCTGGGCTGCGGGTGGAAAAATAAGAGGAGGGTCCTGTACATTGCAGGGTGGAAAAAAAACAGGAAAAATACCAAAATGTAACAAATTTCCCCAAATTCCTAGTTGAAAATGCAATGGCGAGCACTGTGTACCCCAAGTGGGTGTATCTCAGATTTTCCCTTTCCCTTCCACATGGGACTGATGGAGTGGGGACGGATAAATAAGAGGTGGGCTTGGTGTGTCCCGGAGTGGGAAAATAAAAGAAAAAAAAGGGTGAAAATAAAGGAAAAATGTTTATTTTAGGGATCCACTATGTGGGGCAGATGCAGGAGGGCTCTCTGATGCGGTTCCTGGTGGACCAACTGACGGATGGGCAGCTGGAGTGGGCCCAGCTCCCGGCCACCTACGATGCCGTGGTTTTGGGGGGCCCCCGGGGTGCTGGCAAGACCTACCACATCCATTCTGGGAAGCGGGAGTATTTCCAGAGGCTGAAGGAGCAGTTCCCCGGGGAGGTGGCGGCCATCGATGAGTTCCAGCGGTTGGTGAAGGTAGAGGCGGATCTGGGCGGGATAAAATGAGGGGAGTTGGATCTGGGGCATCACACAAAGAGAGGAACCCCCCTGGCACCTGGATACTGGGTGCCCCCAGGGTATAATGGTATCACCCCAAAAGCGTTGGGAAACACATCCAAAATTGCCCTTTTCTGCCTCAAAAACATCTGCAGCATTGCAGATGTTTTGGGGGAGATTTCTTTAATGAAAAAGTTCTTTAAGGAGTTGGGGCAGAGTTCTTTAAGGAAGTTTTTTTGAAGAACCTTTTTTGGGGGGAGGTTTTTTGGTGGACCTTTTCGGAGGAGTTTTGGTGGGGAAGCTTTTCTTAAGGGAGGTTTTTGAGGGAGCCAGTACTCCCCTTGCCCACAGCTCCCCAGGATGCCCAGCAGTGAATTTAAGGGGAAAAAGTGCTTTGGAGCATCTTTGGGGCGTGTCTGAGTCCCCGGCTCTCCCCGCAGAGCGCCGGTCGCGGGATTGTGCTGCTGGGGATCCTGAAGATGATCCCGCGGTTCCTGGCTGGGCTCCTGATCCGCTGCAGGCTGCTCCCGCGCCTCTGCCCCTTCTCCTGCCTGGCCTCGTGCAGCCTCAAGGAGGTGGTGGATGGTCTCACCCCCAACCCCGAGCTCCGGGCTGTCCTCAGCTACCTCTTCCCCACCTACGGTAGGTGACCAGGAGGCTCTGGGATGACATTAAACCCTTTAGAAACAGAAAACAAGTGAGAAACTCCTTTTTTCTATGCTTTTGGAAGGTTTGCAGGGATGCTGTGGTGGATGCTTCGCCAGCATCCTTGTCCCCAAGTCACCAGCAGGTGACGTGTCCCCATTGCTCATCTCCATCTCTTTCCCTCTGCGTTCTTCACCTTCCCGATGGGGTGACATCATTCCTGTACCATGGAATGTTCCCCCGGTAGCCCCTGAACCTCCCCCTTCCATCCATCCCATCGCCTGGGCTTTGCTCACAGGCCCCCGTGACTTGCTCAGGTTGGTGACCATGGGCTTTGCCATGGGGGCACCAACTCCCTACTCCTGCAGGTTCCTCACCTTCCTCCCTGTGTCGTGTCCAGGGTGTTCCTCATCCTAAAATATTTAGGATAAGCTCCAAACCCATGATTTGCCTAAACCCACCTCGGCTGCCCCTTTTCCCAGGTGTGCTCCCCTCCAAGGCCAGCTTCTCCATGCACAGCATCCTGGTGAACCACTTCCTTCACGGCGCGTGGTACCCCAAAGGTGGGGCCGGGGAAATCGCCTTCCACATCATTCCCGTGATCCGGAAGGCTGGAGGCAACGTGTTTGGGAAGGCGCCGGTGCAGAGGATCCTGCTGGACCCCCAGGGCAGAGCCTGCGGTGAGCACTGGCCTGGGATGGGGCGTGGGGCGGTCCCCAAAGTGGGGTTCCTTTCACCAACTCCTCATTCTTCCCCCTCTGGATTTTCCCTCCCAGGTGTGAGTGTCAAAAAAGGCCAAGATTTGGTGGACATCTTCGCTCCTGTGATCATTTCGGATGCCGGGATCTTCAACACCTACGAGAGGCTGCTACCGGCGGAGGCGCGGGCTCTGCCGGGTACAGCGTCAGCGCTGGGCTCCGGCGGGGTTACAGCGTTAATCCCATCCTGAGCCTCATCAGAAAGCAGATTTATCAATTAACATTGGCAAACCCCCTGTTGCTCCTGTGCCACAGCCCTCAAAACCCAGCCCTGGCTGCTCATTTCTTCACTGGGGTTTTATTAAGCTTAAATTAATTGGCCCAAATTGGCTGTAGTTTGCAAAGTCCTGGTTTGGTGCGAGGATTCCCTAAAAAACACAGTGCAGGGCCCCGAAGTTTGTGGAAGTTGATGGAATGTCCACTTAAGAGTTGGATTGCCAAGAAATCTTCTGGAAGGGGCAAGGACAGGGGGAAGCATCATGTTTGGGTGGAAGGGTCACAGCTGGGTGGAAGGGGGATGGTTGTGTGGGTGGGGAGGATCAGGGTTTGGTAGGAAGGGGTCAGGATTGGAGAAACCACTTCTTTGTAGCTGAGGATCCTAGAAAAGCCCAATTTCCCCCAGAATAGACTAATTCCCCTTTTTTCCTCCACATTGCAGAGATCCAGTCCCAGCTTGGCATGGTGACCCATGGTGAGGGGGGTTTCACTGTCTTCGTCGGCCTCAGCGGCTCGAGGGAAGAGTTGGGGCTGGAACCCACCAACTACTTCATGTTCCCAGGGAACGACCTGGATGGAATGTAGGTTTGGCTTCACCTTGGATGTGCTTCGTTGAGCATAAGGAGATGAATTCCTGGGCAGTGACTCAGAAAACAGGGATTTGGCCATAAGGAGGATTCAGGGGAAGGTGTGCACCCAGCTCAACCCTTCCCTCTCATGCAGGATGAAGCGCTACCTGGCTTCATCCAGAGAAGAAGCTGCCAACAACATCCCTTTCATCTTTGTCACCTCGCCATCAGCTAAGGACCCCACCTGGGAAATGAGGCACCCAGGTAAGGCTGACACCCAGCCACAAATGCTTGTGAGTGGCTTCAGAATTCTTGTTGGTGTTTGGTGACCCCAAACAAGGAGTTTCTACTCAGCTGTCCATGATCAAAGCTGCTGAGCACAGGGCTCATGGAATGCGGTCTTTGGGATATCTGGATGAAGGACACGGAACCCCAAAGATCTGGGGACGTCTCCTGGATTTGGATGGGGGAGAGTTTGGGGCAGCAACAGAGTGGGATGAGGGTGGGCAGAGGGACAAGTGCCCCAGCTTTGTCCTCCCGCAGGTAAATCCACACTGGCCATCGTCAGCTTTGCCAGGTACGAGTGGTTTGAGGAGTGGAAGGACAAGCAGGTCCACAAGCGGGGGGATGACTATGAGGAGCTGAAGAAGACTTTTGTGGATGCCATCATGCAAACTGTCTTCAAGCTCTACCCTCGCATCGAAGGCCGGGTGAGGAAACTCAGGGTTCAGGGGTCCTCCAGCTCCTCTCTGGGTCCCCTCTACCCATCCGACACTGGAGCTAGGGCTGGACCTGCTGCACGTGAGGTCCAGCGTGGCACCAACCCGTCACTGCTGCCTCCTCATGGTGCAAGGGCGAGTGACCATGGAGTCATAGAATGGCTTGGGTTGGAAAGGACCTTAAAGCTCATCCCTTGTGGTGGGCAGAAACACCTTCCACTAGACCAAGTTGCTCCAAGCCCCATCCAAGTTGCTCCTGCCCCATCTGGGCAGACCTGGATGACCATCCCAGGATGATCCTCCAGAACCATCCTGGGATGAAACCTGGCCAGAGCCACCGCCCCAGGGTCTGCGAGGAAACCCATCCCATCCCGTAGCCCCCACACCCAGGTTCCTACAGTGGCCCCCTGTCCTGCTACCCCTGCAGACCACCGTGTCCCCTGTCCCCCTGCAGGTCGAGTACCTCTCTGGTGGGACTCCCCTCACCAACCAGCACTACATCGCCAGTCCCCACGGGGAGTTCTATGGCGCCGAACAAGGCATCCCCCGCATGCAGGCCGAAGCCATTGCCAGAGTGCGGGCAGAGACGGCTGTGCCAAACCTCTACCTGACAGGTGACAGGGCCACCAGTGTTCTCAGATGAGGACAGCTCTGGGGGAGCAGGATGTGGGGGGAGAAAACCTTCAATCCTGAAATGGAATAAAGGGAAGAGCCGCTGTGGGGCCATGGAAGAACGGCTGGAAAAGCAGAGTTCCATCGTCCCAAGGGGAGGAGGAAAGGGCTGTGCTCCTCCAGCTCCGGGAGGTTGTCCCCTGGGATGGGGCAGGATGAGGCCCTTTGCCTGCTGGAGAGAAGGAAGGGTCAGACAGGGAGAGGGTTGTGGGTTCAGACCCCAGGGATGGTGTGGGGGCAGCTGGAAGGTGGGGAAGGTGATGCCCAAACCACCCCTGATGGTTGGCTGGGATGGAATGGGGAGTGAGGGCTGCTCACAGGGGGACTACATCTGCTGCTCCCTCCTTTCAGGGCAGGATTTGTGTCTGGGGGGTTTCATGGGAGCCCTGCAAGGAGCCATCATCTGCGCCAGCACCATCCTCAAGCGCAACCTCTACGTGGACGTGGCATGGCTGAACATGCGCTTGCAGGCCACCAGCTCCAAGAAGGGAGACTAAGGCCTGCCATCCCACCACCAGGGACCCCCACTCCCCAGCACCTCACTCCTCACTCTCAGCTGTCACACCCCTGTAGCAGATCAGTCTCTATGCGAAGCCGAGGGGTTTCAATCCAGGAAGATGCCGTTCCCATTCCCAGACAGATTGTGTTGGACCTCACTCCCACAAAAAAAATGCATCCCCTTCCACCATCGTGTCCAGTGCTGGTCCCTGGCCATGAAGAGGGTCCCCAAGAACTGCCTCGAGCAGCCATGGCCAGGAGAGAAGTCAAGATAACCCCAGCAGGTACCAGCATGGCCCAGCAGCTCCCGCAGCTGCTTGATCCCATCAGGATCATCAATCTCCACCTGCATCCCCCAGCTAAAGCCCACCTCCACCTGCAGCTCCAGAGCTGTGTGAGAGCAGTGGCGCTTGCAGACTGGCCAGTGCTTCTAAAGTCATTCCTGGGAGCAGCAGGACCCCGACCCCCCAGTATTCCTGATGTTTGGGTGCTGCTCTCCCCTCAGTGCCCCAAGGCATCAGAGGCACAAGAACACGCTCCTTTAGCAGCAACAAAGTCCTTCTGTCTGCTGGTAAAAGCTTGGGAACAAGATCAAAGTCCTCTCCAGATGGGAAGGGAAGCACGTGAGACTGGAAGTAATAAAATAGTGATAATGATCCTGGGATTTGTGCCTCATGATGGGTCAGTGGGTCTGGGGGCTGTGAGGGAGAAAAGGCAAAAGGAAGGGTAAGGGAAAGCAGAATGGCAAGTGGAACGGGAAGGGAAAGGGGAAGGCACAGCCCCATCCTTGTGAACCTGTTGCTGGGGGTTTGTCCTGCACCAGCCAAGTTTTGGGGAGGAATAATGGCAGAACAGCCATAAATTGGGAACCCAAGTGAGGAAAACCAGCTGGCCAACGTGGATTTACCTTGCACCTCCCTGGAGCAGACAGCCATGGGAAGAAGGAATTCCCTGGTACTGGGGGGTGCTGCTGTGAGCACGGTGAGTCCTTGCCCAGTGCTCACCCAAATCCCCCGAAACATCTTCGTCCAGGTAAAGCAGCTGTTGGATGAGAATTTCCCCACTTTTTGCTAGGTTTGGGCATAAATAGACTGGCACAACATGAGGTTCTGAACAGCTGCCCAAATAAATTTGGTTTAATTGTGGGGTTTGGTCCCTCCTTGATCCCTTCCTCACTCCCCAGCTTCCCACCACAGCCCTCCACCCCAATTCTTTTATACTCCATGTCTCTTTTTTGATGCTTTCACCAATCTTGAAGCCTCCTTGCTCACTGCAGCCCTCCTCTCACAGCCTCCCACCATCTCTACATGTGTCTCCTTCAGGGAACAGCCTCGGTCATTCCCAGTGTCCCCCTTTCTCCCAGTGGTTTGCACCCTTTGGACTACTGGGGCTGAAATCACACTGTGTGCCATGACACAGGACATCACTGGGAGCAAATATCCCTCCCAGACACCAACTGGATGTAGATGAATTCATAAAAGCTGACTTGAAATCCCATCACGGTGACATTTGGTGATAGCAACCCCCCAGGGCAGGGCTGCGAGAAGCCCAGCTGTGAGCTGCCGATGGAGTAGGAGAAAAATAAAACCCAGAGCTAGTTCCTGGGCAGGCAGTAGTGTGACCAAGCAGGGAATAGTGTGACCGTGCTGGAAAGGAGCCCTGGAAAGGGGCTTGACGGTTGATCCAGCAAAGAGGATTAGATCACTGAGCAAAGAGATAATTCAGCAGTGGGATGGAACCTGCAGAGAAGGTGAGCTCTGCAAAGAGAGATCACCCAGAACCAAGCCCTTGGGGGATCCACGCTGGAGTGCCCTGGGCACAGCAGTGAACTGGGGACGCTGCTCTGGGCACCTCTAGAGCTGCAGCCCCACAGCCCAGGTGAGACCCCACCTGCAGAGCTTCCTCCAGCTCTGGGTTCAACACCAGAGGGATGTGGAGCTTCTGGAGTGAGTCCAGAGGAGGCCATGGAGCTGCCCCGAGGGCTGGAGCCCCTCTCCTCTGGAGCCAGGCTGGGAGAGCTGGGGGTGCGCACCTGGAGGAGAGAAGGCTCCAGTGAGAACTTAGAGCCCCTTCCAGTGCCTAAAGGGGCTCCAGGAGAGCTGGAGAGGGACTTGGGACGAGGGCATGGAGGGACAGGACACAGAGAATAGCTTCCCACTGCCAGAGGGCAGGGCTAGATGGGATATTGGGAAGAAGTCCTTCCCTGTGAGGGTGGCGCGACCCTGGCACAGGCTGCCCAGAGAAGCTGTGGCTGCCCTTGGATCCCTGGAAGTGTCCAAGTCCAGGCTAGACGGGGCTTGGAGCACCCTGGGATAGTGGAAGGTGTCCCTGCCCAAGGCAAGGCATGGGACTGGGTGGTCTGTAAGGTCTCTCCCGAGCCACGGATTCTTGTCTGGGCTTAGAGGCCCACAGGGAGCCCCCAAGGCCCCCAGAGAGCAGAACTGGGGGAGCTCAAGGTGGCCATTGTCCCCACAGACTGGTCAGGGGGAAGACTGGACCAGGGGTGGATAAGGAGTGTGACAGTGCAGACCTGGAGGCTGATCCAGGTGAAATCTCTGACTACCTTCCCATCCTTCCCTGGACCATGGGGATGTTCACCTGCAGCCCAGCTAAGGGAGAGTCCCGACACACCAATACCAGCCAGAGAAGTTTCCTTTTGCCAAAAAACCAGGACAAAGCAGGGCCAGGGCACAGCCAATGTCCCTGTCCTTCCTTTCACTCTGCAGGCTGTGCATCCTTTCTCAGCCCCTGCGGATCCACATTCCTGCAGGGTCCTGGAGGGTGGGGACCAAGGCTCTGCTTACTCCCAAGCTCTGGAGACATCTGTTCTCCTCAGGCCAGAGGGGTCCTGAGGGGGAAAACCCAAGGGGTGACCAGCAGCACCTTGTTCCCTGTCACACATGGAGAGAGAGGGACAAGTTACAGGAAAACCAACCAAAAATCCCTCTGGGAAGGTGAGCAGCTCAACCTGGAGGCATCAGAGCTGTTGGAGGAAAGAGTTTAACAAGCCAGGTCCTCTTCCCAGAGACCCTCTGCAGAGCAGAAACCTCTGGTTCAGGCACAGAACAGTGCAGTGCCACCCAGCCTTGCCCGCAGCAGCATATCCACGGGTCCCACAGCTCTGAGGAGACTCAAACCTGCCTCTCCTCCTGCTTTTGTCATCCCAAAGAGCTCCAACCTTGCAAATGCTATCTCGCTCATTTTGGTGGTTTTTTAATCCAAACAAACCTTCCCAGGCCATGGAATTTGTCTTGCAGAGGCAAAGCTGATGTGTTTGCTTGGCTGGTGCCCTGCCCATAAGGAAAATACCTGCTGTAAGATCAGCTCAAGGTCACGTATTTGCTCAGGAGGCCGTGCAAGATTCAAAGCTTTCAACAAAAGAAGATAAAGTAAAATAAACCCGAGGTGGTTAACAGGGTTTGCAGGTTGGGTTCACTGGGGTCCAGAGTGGAGGTCAGGGAGTGGATGTAGCAGCATTTCATAGAACCATGGAATCATTTGGGTTGGAAAAGCCCCGAGACCACCAAGTCCCACTGATCCCCCAGCACTGCCAAGGACACCACTGACCCATGTCCCTCGGTGCCACATCCCCATGGCTGTTAAATCCCCCCAGGAATGGGGACTCCACCACTGCCCAGGGCAGCTGTGCCAGGCCTGGACTGCTGTTTCCGCAGAGGAATCTTCCCAACATCCGACCTGAACCTCTCCTGGCACAGGTTGAGGCCGTTTCCTCTTGTCCTGCCCCTTGTTCCCTGGGAGCAGAGCCCGACCCCCAGCTGTCACCACTCTCCAGTTAGCCTGTGCAGGAGCAGAAGGGTTGAAGGGCACAGACCCAAACCTAGCCCCCATCTCAGTGCCCAGTTTCTCATGCATTAAACCTCCTCCACCCTCTGGGCGTCTCTGCTAAACTGCCTCTATCGGAATGCCTCAGCAATCCAGTCCCGATAAGTAGAGCCCAACCCAGCTGGCAAAGCATTTCTGATTTTATTCGACATTGTTTCCACTCATGGACTTTGACTCCTGGGCAGTCACCCCAGCACGACCCCATGGGCACTCCCCACCCCTGGGATGCTCCCACTGCTTCCTGCGCCCAGACAGGACCTGACCTGAGGGGCTGTTCCTGCCCCACTGCAGCTGCTCTGCCTGCAAAGTATTTTGGGGCCTTTCCAGCCCTCTCAGATCAGGGTGAGAGCAGGCAAAGGGTTCAGTGAGCTCCTGGAGCACAACACAGTGGTTAATTTGGGAAATCACCCTAAGGACACAGAGCAGAGCTTGGAGCCCCTTGTAGCAAGGCTTGGAACTGTGGGGTCTGTAAGGTCTCTCTCAACCCCACACCCCCACAGGAATTTTCATCTGATCCCCCATTTCCATCCTTTTTTCCTCCTCCAAGCTGTCAGTATCTCCATCCCCAGGAACACCAGTGGTCCTCCCTGTTCCCAGCCTGGCCTGTTGGCCACTGCCTGGCCTGGAAGAGAGCGTGGAAGGCGGGATTTCCTCCTTTTAGGGAAAAGAGGAAGTTTCTTCCATTCACTGCAGGAAGCACTTGCCAGAAGTACCCTCATCATCCACTGGGCATCAGGCCCCTTCTCTTCCCCTTTCCACAGCTGGCTGGCAGCAGCAGCCTCACCCCCCTCTCTCCCAGCTGCTGCTGCTCCAACTAGCTGGCATGTCCTGGGATTGCCCTCTGAGGCTCTCTGGAGGAGAAAGAAGAAATCCAAGAGGAGAGCTCACGACTAAGCTCTGTTCAGAGCAGTTTAATCTCCTTTTGGGCCCTGACCTCACACCACCCCATGCCAGCATGGAGTTGGGCTGATACTGGGCCCTGGAAAGCAGACCGGAAACTTCAAATCCGCTCTGGCCTGGGCCTGTCTGGGCTCCTTCCGGCTGCACGCGGAGCTCTGAGCACAAACAGCTCCACGAAACCAGGTGCTTTTATCAAAATCTAACTGGTTTTGCATAAAGAGGAGCCACCCTGCACCTTTGGTGCCAGGTGTCAAAGGAAACCATGCAAAGAACATGAAAAAAACAAAAGCAAGAAAGAAGTGAAACCTCAACTTTTTGGGTCTTTTTAAATCCATTTACTGACTTCACCACACAGAAAATAAAAAAACAGTACAAAGAACTGTAAAAAATTCTGATCTTTCCAAGCAAGATGCATTTCACTGCAGCAGAAAACAAATCATGTGCTGGTTCAAGCCTAAAAAGTAGGAGTATTTGGCAAAAAAACCCTCTGTACCAACAGACACCATCCATGGAAAACACGTGTGTCCAAAGGGAAAAGGTTCTGTGCACCTTGACCCCTTTGGGACACATACCATAAAACTCAACAAACTGGGAGCAATTCCCAGAGGTTTTGGGCAGCCTGGACTGGTGGTAGAACACACCAGCCTCGGGAAGTGCTGGCGGGGAGATTTTGGCAGAAAATCCCCCAGTTCAGCCTGGTGTGAGCTCTGCCTCTCCCCAGACCCAGGGCTTCCCAGAGCTGAGGTGTGTCCTCATTACCCTAACGAGCTTGTGCTTTGCTCAACCTGCAATCCAGGTGTTTGAGGTCCAAAATATTCCCTCCCCTGTTGGCAGCAGGGTGGGATTCCCACAGACTGGAGCAAGAGACAATTTGAAACAGCTCCCAGGATAGAAAATTGAGATGATGAAAAAAAAAAAACCCCACCTTTCTAAATTATTATTCATTTAAAAAAAAACAGGACAAAGCAAGCAGAGAGCACTCACACTCCAAAAAGCACACACACTCCAAAAACCCTGGCCGGAGCAGCCCAGCAACACACAGAATTCCACACACTAGAATGCGGTTTGTCTCCTGCTGTCACCAGCCAAAAGCCAGTGTCCCCCTCCCTAGCCCTGCCCTAAAGCAGCCCCCTCAGCCTGGCTGATCCCACAGGAGCTCTGGAGTAGGGTGGTTTCATGCAGGAGGTTCCCACCCTTTTCCCCAGAGTTACATTCCCAGCCCTGTTTCCCTTTCCCTTCTCCAAAACAACTCCTGGAAGTACTTTTAGCATCCTACAGGTTTCCTAGGGAAACTGAGACCTCTTGAAAGCCAAGAGGCAACTCTCATGCTCCTTGTGCTTGCCAAGAGCCAGCAAAAAGGGCAAGGATGATTTTAGGGTTTGGAGAAGGTCAAGCCCTCTCTCCCCTCTTGGAGTGAACTATGAGGAAATCAAAACTAGAGCTGCAGCTTTCACAGCAACAAGGGCTCTGCCCTTCTTCAAGGTGACCATAGAGCAAGGGAGCTGATTGTTCCCAAGCCTGGGAAGGCCAGAAAAAAGCCCCCCAGGAGGGAATTCAACCATCCTGGGACTCTTCCTGTGCAGTCAGTCGGCAAGTGCAGGACTGGCATACGGCTGGCACCTGGCACAGTGCAGCTCAGTGCCCATGCGAGGAGCTCTGGGTTCCTCAAATCCATTTTTGTCTGCCTATACTGGAAAAATGATAGCAGGAGCCAAGCAGGTACCTTGTGCCCTCTCAGAAACATCCCAGCTCCAACAAACCCCTTGGGAGCAGAACAACAGGAATGAACACCACCTCACAGGTGTAACTGGGGCCCCAACGCCTTTGGCAGCCCTTGGTCTGACCGCTGCCAGTCCAACAAACTGGAGGGACTGGGAGCTTCACTCATCCCAAGCTCCTCAGGGATTTACATTCCTTCCTTCCTACACTTGACAAGGGGGAGGAACCAATCTTCCCATCTGAATCCCTGACACCCACAGGGCACAGAGCTTCCCCAGCCTGACCCCCTCCTCCATAGCACCACACCAACACCCCCAGTGCAAACAGCTGAACTGGGAGGACATGCACAGAGCATGAAGGGTTTGAGTTACACAGCAAAAACTGCTTCAGTGGACAAAGGTGCGTGTGAAAAAGGGAATCTGGGTGTGAAACTGGAAAATTGATCAAGGAGAGAAAACCCAAATCCAAGTCTGTGGTGGATCAATTCCAAACAAGCGCAAGAAACCTCACATGCTCCCAACCTGAGCATCCAAACCCAACAGATGGAGGAGAGTGAGGGGGAGAAGGAGACCAAGGCAGCTTTGGTCCCAGGCAAGGGACAGTCCCATGGCTCATTGTGCAGCAGATCCTTAATTTCACCCCCAAAAGGAGGGGTCAGTCCAGCAGATGGCAAATTCCATTGCATTGGGACACAGAAGTTCTGGGACTGGCTTTTCCAGCAGCCAGACGCCCAGAGGGAAAACAAGGCAGCTGGGAAAGGAGCAATTTAGGGAAGTGAGAGGTGTTATCAAGGTGCAGGTGCGAAACAAAAAGCATTTCCCCTCCTTCCTGTGGACTGAAATCCAGCTGTGGCAGCACAGCATTCTCATCGCCGGCCATCATCGTCCCAGGAGGAATCTAGATCTGGAGAGGCAAAAGGAAAAGTTGGAATTACCTGAAAGCTCAAAAATACTTTGCTGCTCTGTCCAAACTTGAGTGGGCTGAGCAGCTGCCAAAGCAAACACAAGCTCTTGCCTTTGTTTTTCTACCTTTCCTCTTCCCATGGCAGAAAATAATTACAGGCACATCTACCTTGTAGGGCAAGAGGTGGAAAAAGGTTTCAAGTGAGAGAAGAAAGGGATTTCTCCACAAATCCTACCTTTCTCCCACTAAAAACCTCTCAGACAAGTCATTTGGGTGAGTGACAAAGTCGTTCAGCACAGCCCAGCTCGAGACTGTTGGCCCTCTGCCCCGGGTCAGCTCTGCCAGCATTTCTCAGTGCTTCCATTTCCTGGCAAAACCGTTTCTACACCAAACTCTGCTTTCCAAAACTGACCTGAGTCAGGGCTTTGGGACCCTTTCTAATGCAAAGGGCCAATATTTTGTATTTCCAACTCACACCAGGCATGCCAACTCCCACTTCGGGCTGGGTCTCACCTTTTGATCCAATCTCTGGTAATCACCAGATTTGGGCCGTCGACCAGTTTTTGATCTTTTTCCTTCCAGAGCAAAAGCAATGATCTTTGGAGAGAAAAAAATGGAGACAGGGTGAGTGGGACAGCAGCCTCCAACACAGGCTCACCTGTGGTTTTTCATTCACCTGCTCCTACAACCCTTTTCCTGCAACAAAGCACTTGAAACATGTAAATGCCAGTACTCGACCCCAGCTAAGATGGATAACGAGGTTTACACAACAAGCAGAAAAACAGTAAGAATTTGTTTTCTTTCTCCTCCACCAAACCCAGCTTTATATGAGAGAAAACAACACCTATCTTGTGCAACCTGCTACGGAAAACTGTCAGTAGAAAACTGTCAGAGAAAACACGAAGAGATGTCACACCCCTTCATGTTTTCACCTCTCAGATGAAAATCAGAATCAGAGCCGAGAACACCCAGTTTCCACCAGATCTGACGCCTTTCCTGGTCACAACCCTCCCGCTGCTCCCACTGCTGTTGGGACCTCATGAAGCAAACTACGAGGTACTGGTGAGAAACCAGTCAGGATGAGGGGAAAGGACTGAGTGGGTCCCAGTCCCAACCCTCAGGGCCTGAGCAGGGCTGCTCACCTTCCGTTTGTTGTGATAGGCCACGTACAGGGCCGCGACAATGATGGCCGTGGTCACCAGGTAGGCAAAGAAGTGGCTGCTCTCGGACCGGGCCCTGGGCAGGGAAGGAACACTCTTCCCTCTCCCCTGATTCGAGGAGGTGTCACTGCCCTCCTCAGCCTCGCCCACGTCCTCTCTGGTGTTTTCTTCATTTTCCAAAAAGCCGTCACCATCCACAGTGGAGGCAGCAGAGTGTGACACAGGGCTTTGGTCCTCCTGGGAGTTCTTTTGACTGTCCTGGCTGTGGGGATCCTCATCACCAGCACCGCCCTGGGTCTCGGTCTGGGCCTGCTGCCCAGCACTGCTGCCTTGGCCCCCGTTTGTGTGCCTGTTACTGGCCTCACTGCCCTGGGTGCCAGCCCTGTTCCTGTCACTGCTGCCCTGGTTGGTGCCCTGCTCGGTGCCCTGCTCCTGGGTGTTGCTGCCATTTGTGTTCTCATTGCCCTCATTGTCGCTGCTCTTGCTGGTGCCAGCCTTGTTCTTCTCACTGATGTCCTTGTTGTCCTCGTTCTTGGGGCTCTCTGGCTGGTTGCCATCCTGTTTGTTCTTGTTGACACTGCTGTCCTGGTCGTTGCTCTGCTCGCTGTTCTTGTTGTGGTTGTCAGTCTGGCCACCCGTGCTGCTGCCAGTGTTGTCTTGGCCATCAGTGCCACCACTGCCTGTGTTGTCCTGCTTACCACTGCTGCTGTTCTGGCCTCCATCCCGTTGTCCCTTGCCTTCTGCATTCCTGTTTCCATCAGTCCCGTTCTCATCTTTGCTGCCCTGAGCAGCCTCCATGCTGCTGCCATTCTGTGACTCGTTTTTCTTCTTCTCCTCATTGTCATTGCTGCCGTTTCCAGTCAGATTTCTGTCCTGGTCCTCGTTTGCCTTCTGCTTCTCATCCGCCCTGGTGTTGCTATTTGTGTCTGTTGTGGGGTTGCCATTGTTGCTGGATTTATCCTCCTGCTCGTTTTGGTTCTCTGGGGATGTGCTCTTGTTGTCACCTGCTCCAGACGACTGGGGTGCCCCAGGCGCCGTAGAAGATTTGCCGGGAGACGTTTGTTGCGTCTCTGCTGTGGGCGAACACGGCGAACACAGTCAGTCGGCACTGGGGGGGGCCGAGAGCTGGAGAGCGAAGGGGAAATCCCCTGAGAGGGACGGAGGAACCCATGGGGGAAAAGGGGGAAACACCACAGGAGCCGGGGGGAACCCACGGGGGCAGGTGGGAGCGGAGGAGGGGAACCTCAGGGGAGAGGAAGGACCTCGGCAGGGGAGGGGAACGGGGGGTACCAAGGGGAGAGGGCGAACCTCCGGGTGACCGAACGTGGCAGACCACACGGAACCCCTCCCGCAGGAGGGCCCAAGGGCAGAGCAGGCCCCGCAAGCCAAGTGCGGTACCTGACCCAGCCCCGGCCCAAGGGCTTCCGTGCCCTCTCCTACCCCTGCCACAGTCCCCCCGTCCGCTGCCCCTCCGTTACCCCTCCCCGGGCCCGCCTGGCACCCCCGCCCGGCGTGCCGCCGGCCCCTCACCGGCGGCGCAGAGCCCCAAGAGCAGCAGCAGCAGGAGCGGCGGCAGCACCTGGCGCGGGACCTCCATGGCGGGCGGGGCCTCTCGGCCGGCTCGGCCCGCGGGTGCCGCTTCCGGGCGCGGATCTCGCGAGAGCGGGGCGGGAATGGGAGGGGGGAGAGGCGGGGCTCGAGCGGGACGGGGCGGGGCTTGTTGGTTTGGGCGGTGCCTCAGCACGTGGGGCGGGGCTTGGGTCGCACGGGGCGGGGCTAGCTGGCGGCGGGGCTATGGAAGTGCCCGCGCTATCGGGGCGTGGCTTGTGCCGGCTGGGGGCGGGGCTTGGGGAGGCAGGAGTCCCGTTGCGATGCGCTTGGCGCCCCCTGGCGGGTGCCGGGCACGCTCTGAGATCGCAGCAGCATTTTGGGGTAAAACCCGCCGGTTTGGGGGCTGTTTCCCGGCCCTGAGAGTCCAGGGCGGGGAGTTAGTGAGCAAGTCAGTGAGCAGCGGCCCCAGACGGGCACCGGGTGTGCACTCCTGGCTCTGGAGTGGGCGAGGCTGGGGGGCAATGGGCAGGAAATCATGGCTGGTTTCCTTTCCTTTGCTCCGGGACAGTTTTGGAGAACCTGCTGATTTTGGAAAACTTGGTGTTTTTCGGGTATTATTTCTTTATATCCTGTTCTTTTTCGGATTTTATTTAATTTTTTGGATAACCTGTTGTTTTTCTTTTTTGGCCCAGGCGGACCTGTGCTATTTGGCAGCAGCAATTCCCAGCGGCAGCAGGAAATTGGCTGTGGCTGTCAGCGGGCACCCAGGACTGTTCACTTCTTTCCTTTTATCTGGTTTAGACTATTAAATCTCCCTTCTCTGGACTAAATATCCAGCTTTTCATATAATCATGGAATCCCAGAGTGATTTGGCTTGGAAGGGACCTTACAGCCCACCCAGTCCCACCCCCTGCCATGGGCAGGGACACTTTCCACTATCCCAGGCTGCTCCAAGCCCCGTCCAGCCTGGCCTTGGACACTTCCAGGGATCCAGGGGCAGCCACAGCTTCTCTGGGCAGCCTGTGCCAGGGCCTCAGAACCCTCACAGGGAAGGATTTCTTCCCAATATCCCATCACCACGGTGACCTTGGTACTGGGTGTCCTAGAGCTGTGACTGATGTCACTCGTGGCTGTCTCCCGGCCATATGTCACCTGCTGTGTCAAAAATTGTCCTGGCCCACTGTCCAAGGTTCTCTCAGAGGACTTGACCTGCTGTGTTCCTTCTCCTGTGAGCTGTGCTGGGGATCCTGGTAAAACAAGGGGCTGCAGGGGGCCTGGAGCTCTTCCTGCAGGTGCTTTTCCTGTGCCTTTCTCCTGTTCATTCCTGCCACCCAGCGACCGTGGACAGCTGTGTCTCTGTCTCTGGGGACATCAGCATGACTGGTGCACCTTCCTTCACAAGTCTGATCTCCAGCTCTTTCCTCGTGTGTCCTTTCCCAGCCATATCAAGCTTTCCGAGCAGTTTCCCAGCCTCATAAATGACACCATCCCCTCTCTTGCCTGGGCTCATTAGTGCCTATTCCAAACTCTTCTCCACATCATTCCCTTTTTTTTTTTTTTTCTTCCCCCTTTTAGATCAGCCATCTGCACCCAGAATGAACTTCTTGGTGTGAAAACCCCCAGGTGATTTGTGCTGTTCCGTGGAGTCTCATCCGTCATACGGCACGTCCCGCAGCACCGCAGCCACGCGGTGAAATGTCACCTGTCTCCGGCAGGAATCACAGTCACTCCAGTCACTCCATTTACCCTAAAATCAGGAAAAACATCACATGGAAACCAACTGAATCCCACATGGTGATTGGGGAATAACTGGGGAATAATCCTGCCTTGGAGTGTGGTAGAAGACATGGTTGATTTTCTTCTCTCGTGGTTTTTTTCCCAATCTCTGGGGAATCTCAGTTCAATTCAACACGTTCCAACAATCCCTGCTGCTCAGCTCTGCCCATGCCAGCCTTTCCAAGGAGACCAGAACAGTTGGCCCAACACTTTTTTGGGATTTAAACAGAGAACTGAGGCTGTTTCTCATGCTCAGCTTTCACTTACCCCCTGGAAGTCAAGAGTGAGCAGAGGCCAAGTTCCTCTGGATTTACAACAATGCCTCTGGGAATGGAATTCTGCCCAAAATACCATGGATTAGGCTGACATCAGCCCAGAGCCTGGTGGCTTGCACCAGGATCCAACACTTTTCTTGAGATCAAACAGGATAAAGAGGACCAGTGACCTCCCCTCACCTCACGTCCCTCGCAACTCAGCCCAAGCCAATGTGATGGCAGCTGCTGCTCTTGGGTCATGGGATCGTGGAATCATGGAATATCCCAGGTTGGAAGGGACCCACGAGGACCATGGAGTCCAGCTCCTGGCCCTGCACAGGACAGCCCAAAACCTGAGCAGTTATCACCTGAACATCAATTCTACATCCCAGCTTCAGTTTCGGGGCTTTCCTGGACTGGTGCCATCTATTCTCATAAATCCTTGTGGATTCACTTTTTGGGGATGACTCTTTCTAAGAATAGCCACCAAGAGCAGGCCAAATCTGGCCTTAATTAACACTAATTGGGGTGTTTTAATGTGTTGTCCCAAGGTCTGCTGTCAAGATAGTAAAGTCCTCACCTCGTCCAACATGTCTGCGTACCCCATCCCACCCCTTCCCCCGAGGGCTAATCTGCTCAGGATAAAGGATCAAAAGGAGAAACAATTAGCAAATGGAAGAATTTAATGATGCTAATTAAAATGTATTAAGTGTAGCCACTGCCTCTGCACCAGCTGCTTTGGCAGGAGCCGGGAGAACATGGAGCACCAGCCTTATCCCGGTGCAGAGTGGGATAACGGGACATCTGGTGAGCCCTCCCCTCCAGCCCCCGAAAAAAGAGATTTGAAGAAACCTCGGTGTTCGTGGTGGAGCCCCTAATTAGCTCCATCTCTGCAGGAGACCCCTGGGACCTCATTAGGCTTTTCAATTAGTGCCTGGCCAGCCTGCAGGGGGGGCAGGGGGGAGGACTGGGGAGGGAG